>JAJOOS010012037.1:0-12220 GCA_029582725.1 Solanum chiquidenum
TAGTAACCTTAAATTCAATAATTTCATAAATTTAATTTTTAAAATGTGACTTAAAAAATAAAAAATGATAAAAATAAACTAAAAAAATGAATAAAGGTCAGAAAAAATATCAAAATGCTCGAAAACACTTCTAAACATGTGAAAGTAATGATAGAGTACATATTTGTACAAATAAAAGATGTTTCAATGTCGTACGAACCATAAACGTAATGAAGATTAGTACGAATGAACCACGTGAGGTGGAAACGTTGAGAATCGATAATGGAAAATAGATGAATATGTTGTTATGCATGAAGGGTGTTTCACACTCTTTTGATTTTTGTACGGCATGGACATATGCATGTTGTCGACTAGACCTCGACCAATGTCGTCGCGTGCGACGTCGCTCTCCTAAAACTTGGAAGCCACATACGGTGCATAAAGGCCACGTTCGACATCGGCAGACCGATGTGTGCAGGGGACGGACGATGCTGGCAGGCCACGTTGGACGTCAGCTGACCAATGTGTGCAGGCCACGGACGATACTGGCAGGCCGCGTTCGACGACGGCTGACCGATGTATGCAGGCCACGGACGATAGTGGCAACCTACGACCAACGTCGGCTGACAGTTGTGTGCAGGCCAAGTGCGATGCGGGCAGGCCACATATTACGTTGATTGACCAAGTTTTACAGGCAACGGAAGATGCGGCCAAGCCACGTTCGACGTCAGAAGGCCGATGTGTGCAGGCTACGGATTATTGTGGCAGACCCTATCCAAAGTCAACTGAGCGATGTATGCAGGCCATGATCGATACGGGAATGCCACGTCCGCCATCGGCAGACCGATGTTTGCAGACTACGGACGATGATGGCAGGCCACGTTCGACATCGGTTGAAAGATGTGTGCAGGCCATGGACGATAGTGGCGTCCTACGTCCAACTTCGACTGACCATTGTGTGCAGACCTAAGGCAATACCGGAAAGCCACATCCAACATCAACTGACCAAGTTGTGTAGGCCACGGACGAATCATCCAGGCCATGTCAGACGTCATCAGATCGATGTGTGCAGGCCACAACCGATGCACACACTCCACTGTTGATGCGTCCAGGCCTTGGCTGATGAATCCTGTCGTTGGGCAACGTCGCTAGCCCGAAGCGCACATGCCATGTCAAATGCGTAAAAAAATTAACTAATGAAGCAAGTCGTTGGCTGACGCCGATGTCACCCAGTCGATGCGCACACGCCAGGGCTGATGCATATAGGCCTTGGCTGTTGTCGCCTTCCATTGACCTACGTCGCTTGCCAGATGCACACATGCCACATCAGATGCGTCCAGGCCTTGGCTGACTCCGATGTCGCCCAGTTGATGCGCACACGCCACGACTGATGCATGCAGGCCATGGCTGATGCCGCTTGCCGTTGGCCGACGTCGTTTTCTAGATGCGCACATGTTACGTCAGATGCGTGCATGCCTTGGCTGTTGCTTCCTGTCGTTGGCCGAAGTCACATAGCCTATGCTTACAGGCCACGACCGATGTCGCCCAGCCGATGCGCACACCCCATCGTTGATGAGCGCAGTACTTGGCGGCCGTTGTCGCCTGCAATTAGCCGATCCGCGCAGGCCACTACCGACACGGCTTATGCGTCTAGGTGTTGGCTGATGGTGCATGTTATTTGCCGTCGTTTGCCAAATGAACACATGCCATGATTGGTGCGTGCAGGCCTTAGCCGTTGTCTCCTGCCATTGGCCGATGCGCGCAGGCCACGGCCGGTGATGCCCAGCCGATGCGCACAGGTCACGGCTGATGCGTGCATGCCTTACCTAATGTTGAATAACGTTGGCCGATGTCGTTTACCAGATGCTCATATGCCACGTACGATGCATGCAGGCCTTGGATGATGCCCCCTGCCGTTGGACGACGCCGATGTCGCCCAGCCGATGCGCACACGCCACGGCTGATGCCTGCAGGCTATGGTTGATGTCGCTTGCCATTGACCGAAGTCGTTTGCCTGATACGCACATGCCACGTCAGATGCGTGCAGGCCTTGGCTGATGCTGCCTGTCGTTGGTAGACGTTGCATGGCCAAAGCGCGCAGGATAGGGTGGATGTCTCCCAACCGATGCGCACCCGCCACGGTTTATGCATGTAGGCCTATGCCGATGTCGCCTACCGTTGGCCGATGCGTGCAGGCCACAACCGATGCGCACTAACCACGGCAGATGCGTCTAGGCCTTTGCTAATAGAGCATGTTGTTGGCCAACGTCGTTTTCCCGATGCGAACACGCCACGGTTGATGCATGCAGACCTTGGCGATGTCGCCTGTCGTTGGCCGATGATCGTAGGCCACGGCTGGTGACGCTTGGCCGATGCGCACACGCCACTGCTAATGCGTGCAGGCCTTGGCTGATATCGCATGCTGTTGGCCGACATCGTTTGCCATATGCGCACATGCCACGTCTCTTGCGTGCAGACCTTGGCTGATGCAGCCTGCCATTGGCCGACGCCGCTTACCCGATGCCCACATGCCACGTCCGATGCATGGCCACTTGGAGCTCTTGATTGCGTTGCGCGAATTATGACTTTGAGGAGTAGGCATCGTTTGGCCCAAATATGCACGTTCTAAGGTACAAACACATATTAACTTTCACAAATAACTTTTGAATATAAAAAAACACAGTTTTCAGCATTTCTTTTAAAGTTTACTTTTTTTGGTAAATCCCAAAAAATGAGTAATTAATTAATAAAAAATAGGAAAAAATTGATAAAAATATAAAATCAACGCCAAAAATTCATAAATAAATATAGAAACCTTAAATTCAATATTTTCATAAATTTTAATTTTTCAAATGTGACGTAAAAAATATAAAACGGTAAAAATAAATTAAAAGAATGAATAAGAGTAAAAAAATATGAAAATGCTCGAAAACACTTCTAAACATGTGAAACTAATGATAGAGTACATATTTGTACAAATAAAAGATGTTTCAATATCGTACGAACAATAAACGTAATGAAGATTAGTACTAATGAACCATGTGAGGCGGAAAAGTTGAGAATCGATAATTGAAAATAGATGAATATGTTGTTATGCAGGAAGGGTGTTTCACACTCTTTTGATTTTTGTACGGCATGGACATCTGTATGTTGTCGACTATACCTCAACCAATGTCGCCACGTGCAACGTCGCTCATCTAAAAATTGCAAGCAACATAAGATGCATGCAGGCCACGGCCGACGGAAGACTGATGTGTGCTAGCGATAGACGATGCTGGCAGGCCATGTCTGACATCGGCTGACCAATGTGTGCAGGCCACGGACGATGTTGGCAATCCACGTCCGACGTCGGCTGAACGATGTGTGCAGGCCACGGACGATGCAAGCAGGCCACGTTCGACGTCGGGTGACCAATGTGTGCAGGCTAGGGATGATAGTGGAAGCCCACGTCCGACGTCGACTGCCGTTGTGTGCAGGCCAAGGCCACATCTAACGTCGGCTGACCAAGCTGTGCACGCCACGGAAGATGTGGCTAGGCCACGTCCGATATTAGTAGACCGATGGTTGCAGGCTACAGATGATTCTGGTAGGCCATGTCCAACATCGGCTGACCGATGTGTGCAGTCCATGATCGATATGGCCAGGCCACATCCAACGTCGGTAGACTGATGAGTGCAGGCTACGGACGATGTTAGTAGGCCACGTCCGACGTCAGCCGACCACTGTATACAGGCCACAAACGATAGTGGCATCCCACGTCCGACGTTGGCTGACCGTTATGTGCAGTCCAAAGGCGAAGTGTACAGGCCACGGATGATGGGGCCAGGTCATGTCAGATGTCAACATATCGATGTGTGCGGGCTACAGACGAAGATGGCAGGACACGTTCGACATCGGCTGATCGATGTGTGCAGGAAACGAACGAGGCGGCCAGGCAACGTCCGACGTCGGCAAACAGATGAGTGCAGGCTATGGACGGTGCTGGCAGGACACATCCGACGTCGGCTGACTGATGTGTGCAGGCCAAAGACGATAGCTGACTCCGATGTCTCCTAGCCGATGCGCACACGCCACGACTGATGCGTGCAGGCCTTGGCTGATGCCACATGCCGTTGGACGACGTCGGTTTGCCGATGCGCACATGCCACGTCAGATGCCTGTAATCTTTGGCTGATGTTGCATGCCGTTGGCCGACGTGGCATGGCCGATGTGTGCAGGGCAAAACCTATGTCGCTGAGATGATACGCATAGGCCATGGTTGATGTGCACAGGCTTTGGCCATTGTCGCATGCCTTTGGCTGATGCGTGCAGGCCACAACCGACACGACTGATGCGTCTAGTCCTTGGCTGATGGTGCATATCGTTGGCCGACATTGTTTGCCAGATGTACACATGCCACGATTAATGCGTGCAGGCCTTGGCCGATGTCGCCTGCCGTTGGCCGATGCGCACAGGCCACGACCGATGTCGCCCAGCCGTTATTAACACACCACGACTGATACGTGCAGGCCTTAGCTAATGTTGCATGTCGTTGGCCAACGTCGTTTTCCAGATGTGCACATGCCACGTCCGATGAGTGCAGGTTTTGGCTAAAGCCTCCTGCCGTTGGACGACGCCGGTGTCGCCAAACCGATGCGCACACGCCACGACTGATGTGTGCAGGCCGTGGCTGATGCCACCTGCCGTTGGCCGACGTCGTTTGCCTGTTTCGCACATGCCACATCAGATGCGTGCAAGCGTTGGCTGATTATCCCTGCCGTTGGTCGACGTCGCATGGCTGAAGCGCGTAAGCCACGGTCGATGCAGCGTAGTCGATGCGCACACGCCACAGTTGATACGTGCAGTCCTTGGCCTATGTCGCATACCGTTGGCCGATGTACACATGCCACAACTGATGCATCCAGGCCTTGACTTATGGTGCTTGTTGTTGGCCAACGTCGTTTTCTTGATGCGCACACGCCACGGTTGATGCATGTTGGCCTTGGCGATGTCGTCTGTCGTTGGCCGATGCGCGCAGGCCACGGCCGCTGACTCCTGGCCGATGCGCACACGCGACGGCTGATGCATGCAGGTATTGGTTGATGTTGTATGTCGTCGGCCGACGTCGTTTGCGAGATGCGCACAAGCCACGTCCGATGCATGCAGGACTTGGCTGATGCAGCCTGCCGTTAGCCGACGCCTCTTGCCCGATGCCCACATGCCACGTCCAATGCGTGGCCCACTTGGAGCACTTGATTTCATTGCGCATATTCTTACCTTAAGGAGTAGGCATTGTTTGACCCAATTATGCACGTTCTATGGTACAAACACATATTAATGTTCTATTGCCACGTTCGACATCGGTTGAAAGATGTGGGCAGGCCACGGACGATAGTGGCGTCCTACGTCCAACTTCGGCTGACCATTGTGTGCAGACCTAAGGCGATGCCGGAAAGCCACGTCCAACATCGACTGACCAAGTTGTGTAGGCCACGGTCGAAACGTCCAGGCCATGTCAGACGTCATTAGATCGATGTGTGCGGGCCACAACCGATGCACACACTCCACTGTTGATGTATCCAGGCCTTGGCTGATGAATCCTCTCGTTGGGCAACGTCGCTAGCCCGAAGCGCGCATGCCATGCCAAATGCGTGAAAAAATTAACTCATGAAGCCAGTCGTTGGCTGACGCCGATGTCACCCAGTCGATGCGCACACGCCAGGGCCGATGCATGTAGACCTTGGCTGTTGTCGCCTGCCATTGACCTACGTCGCTTGCCAGATGCACACATGCCACATCAGATGCGTCCAGGCCTTGGCTGACTCCGATGTCGCCCAGCCGATGCGCACATGCCACGACTGATGCATGCAGGCAATGGCTGATGCCGCTTGCCGTTGGCCGACGTCGTTTTCTGGATGCGCACATATTACGTCAGATGCGTGCATGCCTTGGCTGATGCTTCCTGTCGTTGGCCGAAGTCGCATGGCCTATGCTTACAGGCCACGACCGATGTCGCCCAGCCGATGCGCACACCCCATGGTTGATGAGCGCAGTACTTGGCCGTTGTCGCCTGTAGTTGGACGATGCGCGCAGGCCACTACCGACACGGCTTATGCGTCTAGGTGTTGGCTGATGGTACATGTCATTTGCCGTCGTTTGCCAAATGAACACATGCCACGATTGATGCGTGCATGCCTTAGCCGTTGTCTCCTGCCATTGGCCGATGCGCGCAGGCCACGACCGGTGATGCCCAGCCGATGCGCACAGGTCACGACTGATGCGTGCATGCCTTACCTAATGTTGCATACCGTTGGCCGACGTCGTTTACCAGATGCTCATATGCCACGTACGATGCGTGCTGGCCTTGGATGATGCCCCCTGCCGTTGGACGACGCCGATGTCGCCCAACCGATGCGCACACTCCACGGCTGATGCTTGCAGGCCATGGTTGATGCCGCTTTCCGTTGGCTGACGTTGTTTGCCTGATACGCACATGCCACGTCAGATGCGTGCAGGCCTTGACTGATGCTGCCTGTCGTTGGTAGACGTCACATGGCCAAAATGCGCAGGACAGGGTGGATTTCTCCCAGCTGATGCGCACCCACCACGGTTTATGCATGCAGGCCTATGACGATGTCGCCTACCGTTGGTCGATGCGTGCAGTCCAGAACCGATGCGCACTCACCATGGCTGATGCGTCTAGGCCTTTGCTAATAGAGCATGTTGTTGGCCAACGTCGTTTTCCCGGTGCGCACACGCCACGGTTGATGCATCCAGGCCTTGGCGATGTCGCCTGTCGTTGGCCGATGCTCGCAGGCCACGGCTGGTGACGCTCGGCCGATGCGCACACGCCACTGCTAATATGTGCAGGCCTTGGCTGATGTTGCATGCCGTTGGCCCACATCGTTTGCCATATGCGCACATGCCACGTCTCTTGCGTGCAGACCTTGGCTGATGCAGCCTGCCATTGGCCGACGCCGCTTGCCCGATGCCCACATGCCACGCCTGATGCATGGCCCACTTGGAGCTCTTGATTGCGTTGCGCGAATTATGACTTTGAGGAGTAGGCATCTATTGGCCCAAATATGCACGTTCTAAGGTACAAACACATATTAACTTTCACAAATAACTTTTGAATATAAAAAAACACAGTTTTCAGCATTTCTTTTAAAGTTTACTTTTTTTGGTAAATCCCAAAAAATAAGTAATTAATTAATAAAAAATAGGAAAAATTTGAAAAAAATATAAAATCAACGCAAAAAATTCATAAATAAATATAGAAATCTTAAATTCAATAATTTCATAAATTTTAATTTTTAAAATGTGACGTAAAAAATATAAAACGGTAAAAATAAATTAAAAGAATGAATAAGAGTCAGAAAATATGAAAATGCTCGAAAACACTTCTAAACATGTGAAACTAATGATAGAGTACATAATTGTACAAATAAAAGATGTTTCAATATCGTACGAACAATAAACGTAGTGAAGATTAGTACTAATGCGCACATGCCACGTCAGATGCGTGCAATCTTTGGATGATGTTGCATGCCGTTGGCCGACGTAGCATGGCCGATATGTACAGGCCACAACCTGTGTCGCCGAGATGATACGCATAGGCCATCGTTGATATGCCCAGGCTTTGGCCATTATCGCCTGCCTTTGGCTGATGCGTGCAGGCCATAACCGACACGACTGATGCGTCTAGGCCTTGGCTGATGGTGCATGTCGTTGGCCGACATTGTTTGCCAGATGTACACATGCCACGATTGATGCGTGCAGGCCTTGGCCGATGTCGCCTGCCCTTGGCCGATGCGCGCAGGCCACGACCGATGTCGCCCAGCCGTTATTCACACGCCACGACTGATACGTGCAGGCCTTAGCTAATGTTGCATGTCGTTGGCCAACGTCGTTTTCCAGATGTCCACATGCCACGTCCGATGAGTGCAGGTTTTGGCTAAAGCCGCCTGCCGTTGGACGTCGCCAAACCTATGCGCACATGCCACGACTGATATGTGCAGGCCGTGGCTGATGACGCCTGCCGTTGACCGATGTCGTTCGCCTGTTTCGCACATTCCATGTCAGATGCGTGTAGGCCTTGGCTGATTCTCCCTGCCGTTGGTCGACGTCGCATGGCCGAAGCGCGTAAGCCACGGTCGATGTAGCCTAGTCGATGCGCACACGCCACGGTTGATACGTTCAGTCCTTGGCCTATGTCGCCTGCCGTTGGCCGATGTGCACATGCCAGGGTTGATGCATCCAGGCCTTGACTTATGGTGCTTGCCGTTGGCCAACGTCGTTTTCTTGATGCGCACACGCCATGATTGATGCATGCTGGCTTTGGTGATGTCGCCTGTCGTTGGCCGATGCGCGCAGGCCACGGCCGCTGACTCCCGGCAGATGCGCACACGCGACGGCTGATGCATGCATGTCTTGGTTGATGTTGTATGTCGTCGACCGACGTCGTTTGCCAGATGCGCACAAGCCATGTTCGATGCATGCAGGCCTTGGCTGATGCAGCCTGCCGTTAGCCGACGCCGCTTGCCCGATGCCCACATGCCACGTCCGATGCGTGCCCCACTTGGAGCACTTGATTTCGTTACGCATATTCTTACTTTAAGGAGTAGGCATTGTTTGACCCAATTATGCACGTTCTATGGTACAAACACATATTAACTTTCACAAATAACTTTTATATACATAAAAATATTGTTTTCAACATTTTTTAAATTTTTTATTTTTTGGGTAAATCCCAAAATTGAGTAATTAATTAATAAAAAATAGGAAAATTTTGATGAAAATATAAAATTAACGCCAAAAATTCATAAATAAATATAGAAACGTTAAATTAAACTATTTCATAAAAAAAATTAATTTTTATTATTTTTTGTCAAATCTTAAAAATGAATAATTACTAAATTATAAATAGGAGAAATATGCAAAAATATATATAAAATTTAAAGCCAAAAATTCAAAAATAAATAGAGTAACCTTAAATTCTACAACTTCAATAAAAAAAAATTTATTTTTTCTTGGTAAATCCCAAAATTGAGTAATTAATTAATAAAAACCATGAAAAATTTGAAATGATATAAAATTAACTACAAAAATTCACAAATAAATATGGAAACCTTAAATTCAATATTTTCAATTTTTTTTTAATTTTTACTATTTTCGATACATCCCAAAAATGAGTAATAAATTAAAAAAATATAGAAAAAATATGAAAAAAATATAAAATTAATGCCAAATATTCACAAATAAATATAGAAACCTTAAATTCAACAATTTCATTAAAAGAATTATTTTAAATTTTTTTGGCAAATCCCAAAAATGAGTAATTAATTAATAATAAAAAGGAAAAATATAAAATTTACCCCAAAAATTCACAAATAAATATAGTAACCTTAAATTAAACAATTTTAACAATTCTTTTCAGTAAATCCCAGAAATGAGTAATAAATAATAAAAAAAATAGGAAAAATATGAAAAAAATAATAAAATTTAACGCCAACAATTCACAAATAAATATAGTAACCTTAAATTCAATAATTTCATAAATTTAATTTTTAAAATGTGACTTAAAAAATAAAAAATGATAAAAATAAACTAAAAAAATGAATAAAGGTCAGAAAAAATATGAAAATGCTCGAAAACACTTCTAAACATGTGAAAGTAATTAATGATAGAGTACATATTTATACGAATAAAAGATGTTTCAATGTCGTACGAACCATAAACGTAATGAAGATTAGTACGAATGAACCACGTGAGGTGGAAACGTTGAGAATCGATAATGGAAAATAGATGAATATGTTGTTATGCATGAAGGGTGCATAAAGGCCACGTTCGACGTCGGCAAATCGATGTGTGCAGGGGACGGACGATGTTGGTAGGCCACGTCTGACGTCGGCTGACCAATATGTGCAGTCCACAGACGATGCTGGTAAGCCACGTTGGACGTCAGCTGACCAATGTGTGCAGGCCACAGACGATACTGGCAGGCCGCGTTCGACGACGGCTGACCGATGTGTGCTGGCCACAGACGATAGTGGCAACCTACGACCGATGTCGGCTGACCGTTGTGTGCAGGCCAAGTGCGATGCGGGCAGGCCACATATTACGTTGATTGACCAAGTTTTACAGGCAACGGAAGATGCGGCCAAGACACGTTCGACGTAGGAAGGCCGATGTGTGCAGGCTACGGATTATTGTGGCAGACCCTGTCCAAAGTCAACTGAGCAATGTATGCAGGCCACGATCGATACGGGAATGCCACGTCCGCCATCGGCAGACCGATGTTTGCAGACTACGGACGATGATGGCAGGCCACGTTCGACATCGGTTGAAAGATGTGTGCAGGCCACGGACGATAGTGGCGTCCTACGTCCAACTTCGACTGACCATTGTGTGCAGACCTAAGGCGATGCCGGAAAGCCACGTCCAACATCGACTGACCAAGTTGTGTAGGCCACGGACGAATCATCCAGGCCATGTCAGACGTCATCAGATCGATGTGTGCAGGCCACAACCGATGCACACACTCCACTGTTGATGCGTCCAGGCCTTGGCTGATGAATCCTGTCGTTGGGCAACGTCGCTAGCCCGAAGCGCACATGCCATGTCAAATGCGTAAAAAAATTAACTAACGAAGCAAGTCGTTGGCTGACGCCGATGTCACCCAGTCGATGCGCAAACGCCAGGGCTGATGCATGTAGGCCTTGGCTATTGTCGCCTGCCATTGACCTACGTCGCTTGCCAGATGAACACATGCCACATCAGATGCGTCCAGGTCTTGGCTGACTCCGATGTCGCCCAGCCTATGCGCACACGCCACGACTGATGCATGCAGGCAATGGCTGATGCCGCTTGCCGTTGGCCGACGTCATTTTCTGGATACACACATGTTACGTCAGATGCGTGCATGCCTTGGATGGTGCTTCCTGTCGTTGGCCGAAGTCACATGGCCTATGCTTACAGGCCACGGCCGATGTCGCCCAGCCGATGCGCACACCCCATGGTTGATGAGCGCAGTACTTGGCCGTTGTCGCCTGTAGTTGGCCGATGCGCGCAGGCCACTACCGACACGGCTTATGCGTCTAGGTGTTGGCTGATGGTGCATGTCATTTGCCGTCGTTTACCAAATGAACACATGCCACGATTGATGCGTGCATACCTTAGCCGTTGTCTCCTGCCATTGGCCGATGCGCGCAGGCCACGGCCGGTGATGCCCAGCCGATGCGCACAGGTCACGGCTGATGCGTGCATGCCTTACCTAATGTTGCATACCGTTGGCCGACGTCGTTTACCAGATGCTCATATGCCACGTACGATGCGTGCAGGCCTTGGATGATGCCCCCTGCCATTGGACGACGCCGATGTCGCCCAGCCGATGCGAACACGCCACGGCTGATGCTTGCAGACCATGGCTGATGCCGTTTGTCGTTGGCTGACGTGTTTGCCTGATACGCACATGCCACGTCAGATGCGTGCAGGCCTTGGCTGATGCTGCCTGTCGTTGGTAGACGTCGCATGGCCAAAATGCGCAGGACAGGGTGGATGACTCCCAGCTGATGCGCACCCACCACGGTTTATGCATGCAGGCCTATGACGATGTCGCCTACCGTTGGCCGATGCGTGCAGGCCACAACCGATGCGCACTCACCACGGCTGATGCGTCTAGGCCTTTGCTAATAGAGCATGTTGTTGGCCAACGTCGTTTTCCCAATGCGCACACGCCACGGTTGATGCATGCAGGCCTTGGCGATGTCGCCTGTCGTTGGCCGATGCTCGCAGGCCACGGCTGGTGACGCTTGGCCGATGCGCACACGCCACTACTAATGCGTGCATGCCTTGGCTGATGTTGCATGCCGTTGGCCGACATCGTTTGCCATATGCGCACATGCCACGTCTCTTGCGTGCAGATCTTGGCTGATGCAGCCTGCCATTGGCCGACGCCGCTTGCCCGATGCCCACATGCCACGCCCGATGCATGGCCCACTTGGAGCTCTTGATTGCGTTGCGCGAATTATGACTTTGAGGAGTAGGCATCGTTTGGCCCAAATATGCACGTTCTAAGGTACAAACACATATTAACTTTCACAAATAACTTTGAATATAAAAAAACACAGTTTTCAGCATTTCTTTTAAAGTTTACTTTTTTTGGTAAATCCCAAAAAATGAGTAATTAATTAATAAAAAATAGGAAAAAATTGATAAAAATATAAAATCAACGCCAAAAATTCATAAATAAATATAGAAA
>JAJOOS010012038.1:0-13496 GCA_029582725.1 Solanum chiquidenum
TAAATAATAAATAAAGATAAAATGATAAGAAAATATTAAGGTAATGACATGATCACACCAAATCAGCCCGTTACATAAAATGAATCTTGTCATCGTTACCTAACGATGGATTTAAATGATACGTTACAATAGAATTTAAGTAACAATCAAAACAAAGATTGTATTTAAACTAACAATACAATACAATACAACGAGTAACAACCATCCAAATAAGGTGTTATTATTTTATCATGTATCGTATTATATTGTGTTGTGTTGTGTTGTATCGTACTGAATTCTTTTAATATATACAACATTTGGAATGATTGTGTCGTTCTTTGTCGTTACATAATGTCACAAATCGATAATTTGAATGATAAACTCATAAGAACAGTAGGGTACAAGGTAGAGTTACTATGGAAAAATAGTGCGAATGATAAAATTGAATTATTAAATAATAAATAAAGACAAAATGAGAAGAAAATATTAAGTCAACAACTCAATCACACCAAATCGATCGTTACACAAAATGAGACTTTTTTGTTATTAACTTTAAATAGCACTCAAAACAAACATTGAAGTTAAACTAATACTACAATAGTATAATGACAACCATCCAAACAAGATGTTAGTGAACATATTGATGCGCGCAAACTAGACCGAACACGGAAAAATCATGTATACTATATGAGAAAAGAGAAGCAGGCATATGACCCGGTCCATTTATAGTAAAAGTATCCGAGCCCGTCCAAAAATCTTTCCAACAATATACAGAGTAGAGAGTAGAGAGAGTGTAGAGGCTTTGTTTGTAGATCCGAATAAGAAAGAGAAGTAGAAGAAGAATTATAGGTGGGGAAGGACTCCTTCAATTCAATTTCATCAATCAATATATCTAAGAAAACTCTTTGACTAAGCTATTACTTTCCCTTTTTTCCATTTCTTCGAACTATAAGCTTCTCTACTTTCAGGTATTCTTTTCTTCCCCTTCTAAATGAAGTTTATTTCTTCCTTACTGTGTTTTTTTTTTGTTGAAGTGTTTGAGTTTGTACAATTAGTGTTAGCTCACTCCTGGTTTTTTTTTTTTTGTATGAATAATAGTCGATTGATCTTTATTCTGGTAAATTGACTGTTTCTGTGAATGGGTTTGTGTAATTTAATGAATAAGTTAATTTGGGTGTGAGTTTTCTTGGGTTCAATTTGTCTTGGTGTACTCTAAAATTAATTGGGGATTTGGTAACTCTTTAAGTAAGTTAGAATTAGTTGTCTTACTCTTGTCATTGCATTTATGGAGTTTGATCTTTTGTTGTTAGGGTTCCCTTGTATTAATCAACATTCCATATTCTTTGTTGATTCATCAGTTTCCATTAGTTGGAGTATTTATTTTAGGGTATAGAAGAAATGCACTTCTATAATCTAAGACTATGGAGTAGTTGTTAGTGAAGAATTTAAGTTATATGCACGGATAGTGTCGAGTTTTTTTTTTTTTTTACAGTATTAGGGAATTTTAATTTGCGATTACAGGTTAGTTACTAATTTATGCTTATGAAGGATTTAGCTGTGATTACCTAATAAGTGACCTGATTGTGTAAATAGGACTTACACTGTGAAAGTAATCTCTCAGCACTTTGTGTCTCTTATGAACTTTTTGTGCTAATTACATTTAGATAGAAGCAATTGGGAAAAATAGATTGCACCCTTTTTCCATGAAATTGAAGCACTTCTCGTTTATGAACAGAATTCGATCAAGGGGTTCAGTGTTTGCTCTCAGTTTTTCTTTTCCTTCTTTATTTTTATTTAGGAGAACTTCACAATTCTGTTACTGGCATTGTTAAAACTATGAGTAACTACATCATTTACTATTTATCTGATTTAACTGTTTTTTCTTATTAAACCGGGACTAGTGGCTCAGTTGGATTTTGAGATTAGTACTGGTGGATTTCGCAATGCAGCTGATGCACAAATATATATATATATATACAGTGGTTACTGAGTCAGTTTGTGTGCAAGTTGACGTGCACCGAACTATTAGTACTGCCAAGACAAACCATCTCAGTAATAATAATGAGGCCTCGCGTGGAGAAATTTCTAACTCAAAATTGCAACCCCACCCTTTCTCTTCCGCTGATATTTTTCACTTCCTTGCTTGTTAAAGAGGGTGAGGTAGGATATCGAGATTACATCCCTAAGTACTGCTAGTCTTCTTGCTTAGAAAATTTTAGCTTGCTTATAACTCACCATGTATTATAATACCTAGCTGACAGTTGACTTCAGAAAAAATTAGATCAATGGCTGTCAGCCTATATGGTGCCATATGTGAGGCACATGGCAATGGTAATGCAAAGGTATTTTGACTTCTTAAAAATTGCAATCTGGTGCCTATTTTCTATATACTACTTGTAAACTAAATGATATTTAATTCCTTAACAAGGTTATGGCTTGGTTGTGGTGGGGAAGATTATAATGGTAATCGTGTTATGATATTGTGAGGAGTCCTATTCTTCTCCTTGGGTTATTAAACATCTCAATAGCTCTAGGCTCCTTATAATTTTCCAAGCAAGCCCTATTAGATCATGATATTCCTGATATTTCTAGTTTGAACAACTGGGGTATGAACATTGTATCTTGCTAAACCGAATGGGCTCTTTGCACATATGATAAAGAGGTCTAGTAGAATGAACAAGTAAGGTAAGGACTCTTTTGATATGGGGGTAGGGGCTGTTCAGTTAGGCAACCTGTCCAACTATGGGAACTTTATTGCCTCAAACTTTGACCATATCATGTCCAAAATATAGAGAGATTCATATTGTTGCCATTTTTGTAAACTTTTGCCAAAGTCAAGTTCGTGAGGAATCGGGGTCAACTGATTAGTTGTCAGCTACAAATAGGTCTTGCTAGGGCCTGTAGTTTTTCCTTTTATCGAATTTAAACAATTGACCCATCCTAAGGAAAAAATCTATTCATTACGTCCAAATAACTCCTCTCCTGTTAGATATTCTCCTAATTGTTTGAGATACCTCTGAAGTCAAGAGATATATGCAATTATGCAGTATCATAAATTCCAGATGATGCTTTTCAGAGTCTCAAATGTGAAAATCGGCCGGTGCTTATGACAGCAACAGTTTAATTTCTAAGCAAATCTAAGACATTTATTTTATTAAATAACGGTGTTCAAACTAGCTTTCGTGCACCTCATTTATTTCACGGGCTATATGATATCAAGCTGGCTCCTCAACTATATCATGGGATATATGCGATCTCTCACTAGCACAGGTTCGGAGTAACATGAAGTCACCAAGGCTTAGGCATATGAGAAGAAATAATTTGTTTTTTTTGTCTTTATTGGGATTTGAACCCTAGTTCCAAGGTTTGCAGCCACGTCATTGACCACTAGGCCACACCCTTGGCTGCTCAATTAGCAAATCTAAAACTTAATTCACTGGTAGATTCCAACAGTACTAGTTTCTCCAACTCATGCACTAGTTTAAACCTGCCAAACACATTTTATAAGATTGATGTGCCATATTATGCTCTGAATATATTTGACAGGTAAGACTATTAGACTAGATATTTATTGAATTTGATTGATGATTAAATTGCTTCGAAGTTGTTGAGTAGTGCTTGGACTGATATGAGTCTGGTTGTTGACAGATTTAATAAATCTTTGCAGAACAGGTGGTAAAACTCACCATGTACAAGCAGTCACCTAGTAGGAACCATAGATCCAAAGGTGTCAAGGTTAAGAATGTTTTACAAATCTGTCTGTTGCTTGCTGTTTGCTTTTGGCTGATTTACCAGGTCAAGCACTCACATGATAAAAAGAAAGAATTTGATGAAGATGATGCCAAGTTTTCAATTAAGAGTGGAAGTAGCAATGAACTTATGAAACTTGGAAGGAAAGATCTACCCCGGATTGAGGGATTAGATACAGTTGATGAGAAGCATAGGGAGGAACCAGAAGATGAAACAGTGGAAGAAGAAGAAGGGAATAAGCCTGAGGAAGAAGATCTAGAAGAGAAGAATGATGAACACAGAGAAGATGGAGAAGATGAGGTTGATGATCAGGATCAAGAGAAGAATGATGAACGCAGAGAAGATGGAGAAGATGAGGTCGATGATCACGATCAAGAGAAGAATGATGAACACAGAGAAGATGAGATCGATGATCATGATCAAGAGAAGAATGATGAACACAGAGAAGGTGAGATCGATGATCATGAGAAGAATGATGCAGAGCGTGATCAAGAAGTGGATGCTGTTGATGAAGACAAGGAACGAGGAGAAGATAACGAGAAGGAAACTGAAGTTAATGATAGTCAGGTGGAGGAAGAAAATTCATTGGAGGACCATGATCACGACGAGGACTCAAGTAGTTCACATGAGGCACGTGAAGAACATTATAAAGCAGATGATGCTTCAAGTGCAGTGACTCATGATACAGTTGTAACTACAACTGAAAATGAGAGTGGTAAGTTAGATCAAGAAGTAGAACATTCTGCTGAAGCCAAGAGTGAAGTTGGTGTTAATAACATTGTGCAGATCAATGCCAGCCAAAATACAACAGTGGCTTTGAAGGAGGAAAATGGTAAAGCAGATGAAGAAGACAGTCCTCCAAACACAACAAACAGTGAAGAGAAACATGATGACCCAATCTTATCCACTGCTGCTGACACTTCAGTTTCAAATTCCACAAGAACAGAAGGATTGACTGATAATTCTGAATCGAGAACCTACTCGACAGAACTGAGCACACAGACGTATGACTTACTTCTACAGAATGGAACCCAGGCAGTTAACCAAGAGTATAATGCCACAGTAGGGGATACAACATCTTCCAACATGTCATCTAGTACTTCACAGCAAAGCAGCAACTCTGCAGATACGGTGGATGGTAATCAAATTGATTCTAATTTAATATTTTCCTCTAAAAACGACGAGTTAGACTCAATCCCGGTCAATTCCTCCAATGTGTCTGGTGATACGGAGCCTTCCCTGGCAGAAAAAGTCGTCCAAGGGAATGCAACTACTGACGCAGTAGATAATGAGGGATTGCCTTTGAATGATAACAATGCAACTGAGGATGAGAAGGCAGATACTAGCAGTGAAGAAACCGGAACTACTGATGAAGACGTGGATGCGTCAATTGTTGAGAATTTGGGAGAAGTTCAAGATGATCTGATTGATACTTCTGATTCGTCCACCCACTTGGAAGAGAAACATGTCCGCACAGATGTGGAAACTCTTCCTGAAATACAGACTGAAGGAAGCATGGAAGATGCTGCAGCAGAATGATAACTGTACAATTAAACAAGTAGTGTGGTTAGTTTTCGTGATGAGTTTTCACACTTCCGTTTACTATTATTCAGTTTCACAAATGTGCAAAATTCATAAGCTGTAGACCATATTAATGTTGCAGGCATAATATAGGCAAGAGTGAAGGGCTCCAACTTGTATAATCGTTTCTACTTTCTAGCCTCTTCAGAACAAAGAGTGTCTTCCATTTTTCTGTTTAATCTATTTTCTATATAGATTGTGCTTCTGTTACAAAACTTGTGTAGTGTATTGGAACAGATATGCTATGTTTTGACCTAGTGGCTTGAATATTGTGAGATGTTTTGATTAATAAGGTATAAATTAATGTAAAGTTCAAGTAAATCATGGTTCCCACAGCAGATAAAAGTATTAGCATTTCAACATCAACATGATCTCAAGTAATATCAATAGCTCATGGCTTAGTTCAAGCGCCCAGATGAAAAATCGAGCAAACTTTAGGTGTCTTGTGCATAAAACCTGGTTGAACGATGTTGTTCATCTGGATAACTTTACTTGCTATAGCAAAATGCTATTATAAAGATTGTATAATACAACATAATATGGAAGATAGATTCCATATAAAACATAGTTATTACAGTGAAATATCATTATGCATGATAGTTATTATAGAGAGTATTTCTTTACCCCATCACAACTCACAATATTGGTGTTGGAGATAAGTCTCAAATTTAATAATTTAAGATATGATCCTTTTGCCACGCTGTAAAGAGGTCTAACCAAAAATAAAAAATAAAAATGGACCCACTGTTTACATGTGAAGCAAAATCATATAGTGTAGATGAATTATATGTGAAGTCAACATTAAAGGTGAGATCTTATCTCACTGTTTATGATTAATGGGTTAACTATCCATTTAGGGCTTTCTGAATAAGTCAAGGGTGTCAAATGAGCGGACTTGATTGAAATTGAAGATATTAAAATAAATTAAAATAGAAATCGAAGAAGCTGATATTGTGTTGGATCATTTTACGTTGCATCATAAGCCTTTGTCTTTTTCTCAGTTCTTTGTGATGGACCATGACCTTGTGGCTCTCTAACTTTGGGCCCTAACTCAGTCTGCCCATAGTTACCTGCAGCTGTTTTCTAATAGTATTTCCAGCTGTTTTAGTCATGTATATAATACATTAATCACATAAATTGACAAAAAACCACATATTCTAAAGCAATTTTTCCGGATAAATGAATAACCAGATCGAAAAAACAAAATAAAGGATGAACGGCTAGTTGTCCTTTTTTTTCCTATCTCTTTTTATTGGAAGAGGGGGGGGGGGGGGACCAAAAATGACAAATTGTGAGTTGTGACCATTTTTGTTTATTATTTTGAATAATAGAGATACAAAATATGATGTAAAAAGTAAAAATCATATACATTTGGTATTGAAACAACACATATGATGACATGATAGAGCAAGTGGAAGCTAGGTTGGTACATTAAGCCAAAGGGAGTAGAAGATATTTTGTGTTTTTGGGGACTACACGTTTTCTCTTTTCTTTGCTATTAAAATTACTAGTGCACACTAATCCACTACTTATATTTTATTTTTTTTGCTTGAAAAGCTTCAACTTTTCTTTCTTTTACTGTGATTCATCCTTTAATATAAGATTATTCATGCATATTTTAACCATCTCACTCATATATAGTTAAGTGTATGATGAGTTTTGCATTTTTTTCAATTCTCTTATTAAAATTTCTGGCTTTACCGACAAAGATTGTAATGAAGTGAGATATGTTATTTCATTCTTATTCAAAGATCTCAAGTTCAAGCCAACAAGATATAAAGTCGTTTTTATTAAAAAGCGATATACCATCCTCACTATAGAATTTTTTTAACACAAATATAGATCGGATATTAATTACCAAATGAAAAATCAAAATTTCTAGATCTCTTTACCCCTTGAACATAAATCGTATTATGTTCCTGTACCCATGTGAGGATTCAAGAAAGAAAAAGAAGAAGAAAACAAATTAGAGAATCACTCAAAATGGGCTGTACTAGACCAATAAACACATGAGAAACCAGATAATTGCCACATATTACAGCCAAGCCAATAAAAATAAAAAATCATTCGGTGTCCGGAGTCTGTATTAGAGATGCAATTAAATTTGAATTGCGCACTGCAGGATCTATTTGGAGGTGGTGCTCCCAAAATAATTTTTCCCATACCTAGAGTTTAAACCCAAAACCTTTAATTATGGATAAAACAGTCTCACATATGTACTACAACTGCTAAACCAAGTCTTACTATACTACCAAAGTTGATACACACGTGTACTGCTAAACAATGCAAATAAAAATTGACTAGTTTAATTGACATGTACTACTACTATTTATTTAATTGTTTTTTTGTATTACTATTCTAATAAGACATGTATTGCCAGATCTAAAATCACCTGATGCCAGCCTAGAAACCATATAGTAGTACATTGGATTCTTACCAAAAAAACGACAAAAATCAACCAACTTTGGGTTCCCATTTCCAAAACTTTGTTAAAAATCTACATTATGCATACCTTTATGTGTTAATTAAGGTTAACTTCTATAATTACGGGTCATTTCTTTTTATTTGTTAAAAGTCACTAAACACAAAACGTGGTAGGTATCGTATGACGGTTAAAATGGACATATAAAATTGACTAGAATATCGCTGTTATTTTAAAGAGCTCCTTACAAGTAAAAAGATAGTATTCAATATATTACTAAAAAAATTTACCTGAAATATTCATATGAAATACTCTCTTCATTCATTTATACTTATCCATTATTTTAAAAGTTAATTTTTCTAACTTTAACTTATCATGTTTGATATATCAAGTTTTTTTTTTCATGTTTTACTCATTAAGCATCAATTAATATTGAATATCATAATTAATATGAATATTATCGTAAAGCACTCATATCAAATATTATTTCTAAAGAAATGTATAAAATTCAAAATAGACAAAGTAAAAATAAATAAAAAATGATAAGAGATTCATGTAACGAAAAGTTCTTGATCATTATATTATTCCAAATTAATCAATCAATAAATACATTCCAAAAGGAAGGAGGAAAAAAAAAAGAAATTCAAAATAAACAGCTGTCTTATCACTGTACACTCGAAAAACAAGGCAATAAATAAATAAAAAAAGAAAGAAAATCCAGCTAAAAACTGCTGTCAGTTAGTTAATTAGCAAAACTTAAACTGAAACCCAAAGTAACCCAAACTGTAACCCCGACCCGACCCTTTTAACCGTATCATTCTTGGTCTTGCTGCCTCAACTCTTTCCGAAGTTTCTGTGAAAATGACCGACAAGCATCTATACTGAGATCCATGGCAGCTGCCAACGCCACAAACGCCGCAGCATCCTCCGCACAACTCACATGCTGCACCCCAACTTCCACCTCCGGTTTGCTGCATTTCCCCTCTCCTCCTACCGTCGCCGACATCACAAAGCCCCGATACAGAAGCTGTGCCCACGACCCAGATCCGGGTTGCGACCCGAAGTCCGACCCGGATACGGATCCCGAACTAAGGTCGAAGCTGCTGTTGGGGCTAGTCAACGGAGTAGCTCCGTTGATTATGTCTATACCGATTTTGCCACCTTTTTTGGTGCTTATTGTTGAATTGACTAATGTGATGGCGTCAGTGGCTCCGTCCGGGATGATCTCGAAGCGGTACCCGAGTTCGCCGTTGCGTTCTCGCCACGCCTCGAGACGACCCCATGGCTTCCAGGTGTTGTCACCAGGTCGGAGTATGAGCCAGGATCCCGGGTTGGATTTGCTGACCCGATCCGAACCTTGAGATGGGACAAATGGGGTCACCATTGACGCTGCTGCAACAGGTGAACCGGAAAGATCATGAACTGTAATTGACCATCCTTTTCGTTCTTTTACAGATGTCTCTTTATCAGTTGTGCAAGAACCAAAACAGCTTGTTGATGTGCTCGTTTCAGATAATGACGATCTGTAAAAAATTAGCAAATTCAAAGTCAAAACCCTATTCAAGAAAAACAACAAATCGATTGATTGAAAAAAGAAGGATAAAAACGAACCTGGATCTCAAATTCCGGTCACCGGAGTTTCTGAAACTGAACTTGCAAGTAAAAACAGGTTGCTTCACGTTGCCATTAACTTGAAAAACTTGTGGACTACATTCAGCTTCTCCATCAAACTGAAAAACAAATCTCGGGTCAGGTTCAGCTCTCACGTTTAAATTCAATTGAGCAGTAGACCCACCACCGACAGAAACCCATCCATTCTGAATCACAAATCCTCTATGTCCAATATTCTCCAAACTCTTCAAATCCAATGGCACCACAACACTCCCCAAAAGCCTCTTACTACCATACCCAAAACCCACTTTACCCCCATAAATCTCAATCTTTAAACAGCTGGATTTTCCTCTAACATTCGATTTCTCAACGAATTTCACAAGCTCTGACTTACTAAAATTAAAACAACCATGAATTCTATTATCCACGATCGCTTCTCTTTCTTGAATAAACGCTGGGATGGTCGTTGATTGCGCCGAACAACCTCTAAGCTTGATTTTACAATCAAAAGTTGAATTATTAGGAAGAATTTTCGATTCAGAAGGGAACTTCAAGGCTAAACCTCCGATTACAATACGGACGAACGGACATGGATCCATTAGTCCTTTCGGCTCTTGCTTTTTTTTACTCAGAAGAAGAAGATGGAGGAATATTTAGGGAAGAAAGTGGGATTGAGGGTAAGAATATATATTAGAGAAAGATGCATAGGCGTGCGTGCGGAATGAGCTGTGGGCACGTATGCATATAGAGGTGCGCCAGCAAGGAGCATCTCTGTTCTCTCTCTGGCAATTAATCAAACATTTAGTGTGCGATCCCTAAACCCTCTTAAAACTTGTCCTTTTCACTAACTCTTTTACTACATTTCTATTGGATTATAGTCTTGTGGGCTCTGGGGATGTTTTTTTTTTTTTGCATTTTAAACCCCTATATTATTTTCTTTTGTAATATATTACACCCTAATTTTTAATTGCTTGCAATTAGATGAGACATGATATATAGGGTAGAAAGTTAGTAGGTGGTTGAGTTCGTCTAATTAGCTTATAAGTATTTTTATTATTACTATCTTATTCTTCGTTTATTACATATTGTTTCCTTTGATTCAGTTACTATATTAGCTGGTATTTTTTTTATTTCCTTTTCTCTAGTTTTTAGCATGACCTATTCCTTATGTTCACAAAATAAGGAAAAAGTTGCATACATAAACCTCCTCAGACACTCACTTGTGGATAAGGGTACAACATATTTTGGTATATTATAATTATCTTTAATTTAACATTATAAAATTTAACAATTTTTTCTAATTTGTTAAACTTTGTATTGAGCTAAGTTTCAAGAGGAATAAATTGAAACGGTGGGAGCAATATTTCATCTTTTTGTACATAAGTTGATACTTGATCAAGACGAAACAAAGATATATATTGTCCTATAAAGCAAATTTCTTTTCAACTATCATAGTTATACCTTTTGTGTACCTTTTACCTTTACCTCTTTACATGCCTTTTTATCTCATAAAAGGATCATTGACATTTAAATTTACTTATGTTACAAGTAGAGGTGAATATGCTATGATAGATATCGAATATTATATTGAAATTGAACTTTTAATATTATGATTTGGATATTATGGTATTTGATATGATATTTGATATGCTTTTCTAAAAAGATTGATATTCGATATGGTATTTGATATCTATATAAAAAAAAATCAAAATATCAAGTACCATACCGAAGTATATAATTATATATTAAATT
Source organism: Solanum chiquidenum (assembly GCA_029582725.1). Lineage (NCBI taxonomy): Eukaryota > Viridiplantae > Streptophyta > Magnoliopsida > Solanales > Solanaceae > Solanum > Solanum chiquidenum. The sequence continues at coordinate 11,096 of JAJOOS010012038.1, forward strand.
CATAGATATATAACTATGTAATACTAGCAAATATACAAAATTCTAACTAATCATAGATGTACTTTATTTTGGATATTTTTACATGTGTAAGATATTAGTATAATATGATTGAGACATTTCTTAAAAAGTGAAAATCGTAATTCTTTAGTAATATGAATATATGTAAGTTGAAGTTGATAAAACTATAATAACCGATTAACCGTACCATAAAATATTGAAATTAAACTTAAAATTATCAAATTAATTTAATATGATATTGATATAATATTTTTAAAAATCAAAAACTTCAGTACCATACTACACCATGCCTACCCCAAATTATAAGAGAATAGAAAGATAGAGGATGAAATCATTAAAGAATAAAACATAGGATGCAATATAAGTAAATGTTGCATAATATTAGGGATGGATAATGCAAAAAGAGTTGTGATGAATAGATTTTGGATTTATTAGGACTAAAGATGACTAGTTGGGATTTTGGGTAATTGGATTACAACTGGAGAACAGCTGTTGAGGAGATTTTTCAGTAGGAAAAATAATGGTATGGGTTGGTCCAGTCTTCACCAACTTGGATAACCTAGGTTCAATATGGTCCCATCACCCATTTCATCTAGTACCTTCTTTCTCTACTTTTTTTTCAATTTTCTTGAGTGAATGGGTTAAGAAATTAAAAATATTTAGTCGGACTTCAATATAGGTATCAGTAGAAAATAAAAAATGAATATGAACTATTTTATATTTATTTGTTGAGTATGTACTATTTTTTGAAGCTCAATCTCTTTCTCTTGATGAAATGCATCAATTGTTATTTATGATTGATGTGAGTGTTCGTTTGTTTGTCATCGAAAAATACTAAAGACTAAGGATTAAAAATATATCTAAATTATCTTTGTTTTTTATTGTCATATAGATGAACTATTGAAAATGGATTTTTCTATCTGAGTTATCATCCAGTGTGGTTAAAGAAACACATCTCAATTATTTCTGATGATGTGTATATATATATACTATATATATTGCACTCTCTTTTATTTAAAAAAAAAACTCTGCCACGTGAAAACAATATTCCACCACGGCAAAACTAAAAAAATAACAATATTAAATTAAAAGTTAAATAATAATAATTATCACCATATAAATTATTTTATTCTCCATTTTGACATGCGACATCTTCTTCTTAACCTTTTTAGTCATGGTTTCGTCTCAGCCGTGGCGTTGATATCTAAGACTTAGAAGAGGCAGAGAGTTAGAATTTTATTGAAATCAATTGATAAATAATTAATGTGATAAAATGAAAAAATAGATTACGGGCCCGTTTGGTCATGCGATATGGTATCATGATATGGAATTATAATATGGTATCATGATATGGAATCATGAGATGAAATTAAAGTTTTGTTTGGACATGCGATATGAAATTTTTGTGTTGTATATTTTCTCATAAACATAAAAATCTCATAAGTTGTAAAACTATTAAAATAGCCTCAATTGTTTATTCAATCTTATCAAATAAACAAAAATTTATCAAATCGCATAATAAATTATTACAAAGCTATTTGTTCTCCACTTAAGTAATTGTTTCATCTAACTTTAATTTAATAAAAAATATGAACATAAATTGTAGTGTACTAGTCTTAATATAATCCTCCCATATAATACGGACAATTTCCTCACGTTGAACTTGCATTTCTCGATCATGTGACCTAGAAGACGAACCAGCATTGTTACTTTGAGCCATTTGTTGGTCAATATCATCCGCAACTATATTTTCATGCTCATAGACCATAAATATATCATCACTTTAACAATCAATTTGTGTGAGTTAAAGTGACTATATGTTGGTGAGAATAATAAATTTTACAAAGTAATGATGTGATTATAAATTTTATTTACATATGAAATAAATGGTTAGTAGATATAAATGTGGGGTTGTTTTAATAAAATATAAACTCGTGGATCAATTTTTGTTTTAAAATATCTCAACCCATGATATGGAATTACCATATCATTCTATATCATGATTTTTGGAGAATATGGAATCATGAGATGAAATCAACGTAAAATCGCATTTCCAAACGCTGATTCCATCTCACGATATCATATCGTGATATGGTATCGCATGGCCAAACGCCTACTAAATGAGTGAGAATGAGTAATAAAAACCCTTCATTTATATATTTAGTCTAGTTCCACATATGAAATTTGAGGTTGATAAGGTGTACGCAAATTTTATTCTTTTTCTCGAAAAGATAAAGAATTTGTTTTCGATTATGCATTATCTAGAATTAAAATCTTAATAAATAGAATTACCAAAAACACTTCTTTCAATTTTGTTTAAAGAGATATTTTCCTACTATTGTCATATATTAACTAGTTTGGCACACTATTAATCAAGTGCTTA
>JAJOOS010012039.1:0-15057 GCA_029582725.1 Solanum chiquidenum
GCACACATTAACAACCAAAGCGCTATATTACACCAAATCACATCACAATTTGAATTCTAAATTTTCTTTTCATTGAAGTTGTCAAAACACTATTTTAAAGCGTCACATTATTAATTTAGAATTGTCAATAGCGCCAAATCACCATAGATTTGAAATTACAATATCAAAAACTCACAAAATTTGGTTGAGCATTTTTTAAGCATGAGCCTAACATCTCTTTTCAATTGTTACATGCAAGTAAAAATAGTGCACCAAAAGAACTGTACCTTTAAATCATAATTCTTCCATCTCTTTTCATTTCTATGTATGTTCATAGTTTATAGAACAATTAATGGTAAGCGACTTTATTGGAACACCTGTGTGGTTTGACCCTTGTCCAAAATAGAAGTTTATCATGAAGGCCTCGTAGAAAATTCAACATAACATGAATAAGAGTTAATCAAAGACCAAAGAGTGATTTAGCATCAATTTTGATGTCAAGGGTACTGGTTATTCTAAAATTTATCTTGCCGCCCTCAAACCTTTCAAAAATATTGCCACCCTCGTTTTGTATCCTCCAAAAATACATAGCTTTTTGGATGATTCACCACACAACATCATGCAACCTCAAAACTACATGCATGATCTTATTCACCATTGCAAAATGACTCCTCTTGACTGAATAATGCTGAAAGAACTGTTCCACTGCCTAAAAAAATGAAGAAAAATATAAGTAAGCCTATTCATGAATGATCAAATCTCTCACGAAGTAACTACTATAATAGGTTATCTCTCCTTTTGATGAAGTAAAGAAGAATATATAGGTCTATCTGTAAAATGAAATTAGACACAACTTAATAGTTAAAAGGTTAATAGGCCAAATAATCGGCAAGGCACTATTAAAATAAAAAAAATTGAGGTCCCTGCACTAATAAAATCTCAATTGCTTCTTTAGACTTATATATGTAACAGAATGCAATAGATCAATTAATTGGACATTACAGATTCCACAAAAAAGGTCCTTGAAACATAATTCCGTCTCAACATCTACGTAGAAAGACAAACAAACATCACTCTGAAGAACAGAAGTAGGAACATCTCATAGAGAAAAATGAAACTGAAAAGGAGAGCTAAAATGAATCGCAATAAAAAATGAAGCAATTGTCCGCCGGCAACTAACCCTTCTCTTTTTATTTTTTTTCAAATCAAAGTTTCAGTAGTTACTTCCATTGATAGACAAAAAATGTCGAGCAAAGACCTGGCAACAACCGTGAAATAAGAGAGTCTGAAGAGACTCCGAAAAAGCAAGAGAAAATACGTACAAAGAAATCTTGTTTCACTGTTGATAGAATAACCTAACTGTTGCTTCTAGAATTTGAGCAAACGACAGAGCTAGTATTATATAATTGAGCTAAATGACTGATAGAACTAATGTCAATGCTCTATAGAATTTCAGTAGATTTTTTCCCAACTCTTCAAACTCCACATCTCCTATAGCTATGATAAGGAAGAGACATCTTATATTAACATTATGTCTTTTTTGTACTACTATATGAGCAAGCAGATAGAACTGATGTCAATTCTCTATATTATTTTGCTAGATTTTTCCCCAACTCCTCACACCCTGCCCCTTCTCTTCTATAGCTATGATTTTAAACAAAAATTACAATGCAAATCTTCTTCACCACAATTGAAAATTATCTTCACAAATTAAGATGGCAGAGGCAACAATTGATTTTATTATTTATTTGCAAAGAACATGAAGCCATATGTAAATTATTATATTTTTCATTTTCATATGCTCTTTGCCAGAAATCATTCGCAAGGCAGCCAATATCAAACAACATAGATTACAATCACACAAATCATTATTTTCAAAATTGAAGAAAAAATAAGAGTGAGAGAAGAGAAAGGGAGAGAAATTTACCGGTACAAGAGAACAGAGGAGTGAGGAGTGAACTCGGTTGGTGCCTATTTATTTGTGTCAAACACCTAGTAATTCTAGTAAGTTGTGGTTTCTAGAAAAATCACGTGATTTGTGGAGGAAATATACCACAAAGTTGATAGAATTTTTAAAATAAAATAGATATGAAATACCAAAATTGCCCTTAATGTACTGTTCATTCTTTTAGCAGAATTAGACATTGCTCTGCATAATTTAAATCACATCAAACCCTAGATTATCACCGACATTAAACTATGTTCTTAATGGAGCATCACAAGACTCCTCTTTTAAAAAATAAAACTAAATAAAACCCATAATATATGCTGAAAAATCGCTCGTTATAACAATATCTCGAAATATAACCCGAAGATCTTTAATTTCTCATAACAGAGAATCAGGAAGCACATATATTTGAAACCCTTTGCAGTTGATTATATGTGCGACATCTTTCTTGGAAGCTAAAATTGAGATAGATTAATTATTATCAGGAGCTTTGATAACCAAAATTGAAAATTGAATATTTTGAAGAGATAGATGAACCAGAGAGTTGAGGAAGAAGAATAGGATCCCAAGAGAAATGAGATTCCAGAAAGTACGGCAAACAAGAAAAGAAAACTGATATATATCTATAGACTAATATGCCCTTAGATAAATCATATCATAAAATTACGAAAATAGCCTTGGTCGTCCTGGTCGGCTTCACTCTTCTATATTCTATATATATATATAATATATAATAAAAAATAAAATCTTTAGTATTCTTAATACTAGACTTATTTTCTTAAAAAATAATTATGAGTTCATTTTTAATGAGAATGATATAGTTGCTCGGATGGTAAGCATCCTTCACTTTCAACCTGAAGATTGCGAGTTCGAGTCACCAAGGAAGCAAAAAGGGATGGGAGCTCCTCGTAAAAAAATAAATGAGGATGATACTATTGAATCCCAGAAGACAAGTAATCTTCACATACATATTACAAAGTGGAGAACATACGATATTCAATTTTGGGATCAATTAAATCAATTCCTCATTCTTTAGTTTAGCAAAGTGTAGTAGCATGTCTTTATATTTTATTATTATTATCATTATTATTATTATTGTTATTATTATTATTATATAAAATCCACACTTTGATATCTAAGATTTAATTTCTCACATTTTATCTTAAATGACATGTTCTTCTAGCTTGCTATATTAGAAGGGAAAATGTATAATAGCAAACTATTAATTAAAATTAAATGTTATAAACATAGTTTGATTTAATTGTACCCCATAGCAAACTGTTGTTATTTCGCCTCTCTCCTGGTGAATCTCGCTCGCCACTCTCGTTCTCTCTCGCTTTTATACAAACGCAAATGTATAAAATGTGTTTGTGTTTGTATAAAGCGAGAGAAAATTGTATATATACATATATTTTCGTTTCCCTCTCTCCCCTCTCCCAGATCTCGCTCGCCAATCTCTCCCTCGCCTCTCTCGCGTATACAAACATAAATGTATAAATTGCATTTTTGTTTGTATAAAGCGAGAGAAAGTTGTATATACACATGCAAATACATATATCTTCGTCCTATACACTTATAATTATACAATACAAATATTCCTCTGTCCAGTTCTCTTTTGCCTTTCTCTCTTTCTCGCTTTATACAAACACAAATTATACAACTGATCTTTTTGTATATGTATACCGAAACAGAAGCATATTATATACAACTGCTTTCTTTTGTATATGTATAGAGAAATTTACATATTTATGTTTGCTATTGAGCGCAATTATGCAAACTATAGCTATAACATACAAATATGATTTTTGTGTTTGATATATGTGAAAGTTAGAATGACATGACATATTTAAACTACAAATCTTAGAGATGATGTTCCGATATATATCAATTATCAAAGGTTCTATTTTTCTTAAACTCTGTCTCCAATCAAACACCAAAATTACGTGCACATTTGGTTCATCAATAGTTCGGAAGGTAATAAAAAAAAATGAAACCTAAGAAAGGTCTTCTTTTTTACAATACCTGCTAATTTCATATTAACACATTGGGAACTTTTGTTGTGATAGTTTGGACATATCTGTTCTAGCCCATTTTTGTAGTTTTACATATTTGTTCAAGCCCATCTATGTATTTGGCCCAATCGGCCCATATTTACTTTTCACCCATGCATCACTATATCCTCAATGATCCTCTTTGTTTTTCTTTTACTCAATCTAAAATATTAGATAGAGAATTAGATCGAAATCTTGTCAAGAGATGTGGTGGGATGGATGATATATATATATATATCTTTAGTTAGAGATTGTGCATTCAAGCACGAGGAATGAAAATACTTCGTCGAGATAAGCTTCTCCCATCCTTGTCAGATGAATTTGAATTAGTCGGACTAACAGTAAATATCATATACTAGATGGTTAAGCAAAAGAGACTCCAAACTAAAAGATTCAAGATGACCATCGAAACATTGACACACACGACAAGTCGACAACTCCAAATAGAAATTCATAGTGGAAGAAGAATTAGAATTTTGTGTTTATGAATTTTAGATTCTTAGTAGAAATTTATGGATGTTAAGTGATTTTTTCAAATTAAATACAAATACACGGTTTTGACTAAAACTAGTATTAGATAATATCGAATTCATAAGAAGAACGGTAGCTCCGTCCCTATCTCAAATATGGATGAACCAGTTGGTACTGCCATGTACATTGAAACTACGTCACCAACAACACTTTCTAAACAGTTTGCAACAATCTTTAATCATCAATGTTTCTGGGCAAAAAATGACTTATGTTTATACTAAGACACGATTATGATGGAACAATTATTATTCATTCATCTTTAGTCAAATCATTGTCTTTGAATCACGAATATAAAATCATCTTTATTAAAGAACATTTTACCTTTAATGTAAGAGTTTTCAATATGCATCTGATTCTAATCAGATTCAACTTGAACACTAAATAAATCACCTCCCTCCAAAATAAAAGAGTGTTTTACTTCAATCTTATATTTTTCGATAGAGCTTATCAACCTAAAAAACAACAAGGACGAAGTTAGGTGGATTAAAGGGGTTTAATTTTCTTTGTTTCATCTAAAAATCATAAAATCAATTTTTTTTTAATAGCAAAGTCGCTTTTCATTAATGAATTATTATAAAAATGAACCTTATAGATTATATCGTGCAAATAAAATATATTTTTTCAAGGTAAGTTTTACTAAAAATAAACAAAAAACAATTCACTTGACCCGTCAAATAGCTGGTGAAGCACGTGACACTGAACCACCTTGCTCTATATCACGAGAACACATAGGGGACCCACTTGTCCACTTTGTACCAAACGACAAATGGACAATAAAACAAATAATTAAATATGAAATAGATAAATCAAATAAAAATGAAAAGAGAAAGAAGAAAAAAGAAGTAATAATAAATGAACAAATATCATTTTTTTTCTTTTTCCTAATCCTTCAATTTAATAAAAACCTTCTTATCATCAAAGGTTGTGGACCACGGATATGGTGGGTGATAATTAAGTATACTTTTATTTTTAATTAAAATTTTTGAATTTGAGTTCTAAAAATAAAATCGTTTTCCTTTATTTTTAAAGTCGAGTTTTTGGCGTGATTCTACATTAGTTTGATCCCATAATAATTACTATTAAACATCAGGTGAAATGAAATGAAAAATCACAAATTGCTAAGAAATAAGTAATAATAATAATAAATACTTATATACTTAATAATATAGGGGAAGTGTTGTATAAAATGGGATTACTAACCAAAATTGGAAATTTAACTAATTTAAACTAATCACTCTTTAATTTCCCTTGGTTGCTTTCTTTGGGTACTTCAATTTCTTTGGCATATTTTGTTCTACCTTTATGAATTAACTAACTCAAACTAAACTAAAGTCAATTCAATTAATATAAAAGGAAAAATGTTTGAAATATATCTGAACTTTGATCGAAATTGCTAGAACAATCTCAAACTTTGGGCATAACCTATTACCCCTGCACTATTTAATAGTATATTTTAAAGATATATGAATGTTAGGACATCATAAATATTGCATCATTATAAATAGTAACTTGTCCAGTTTGACACTTATATATCTTTAAAATACATTATTGCATGGGTAATATGTCTTGCCCAAAAGTTGAGATTGTTACAGCAATTTCGATCATAGATCGAATATATTTCAAACATTTTTTCTTAATACAAAACACGATTTTCATATACACAATTATCATTAAATCATAGTTAATTGATAAACATTATCACCTCAATTTATTACGTAACCATCGTGAATTAGTATAATAGTATGACTTGAGACATGTGCACCCTCCCCTTTTCATTTCTACATATCTACCATCACATGACTGATAAAAAAGACATAAAAAGATTTTAAAAGACCATTCAGGAATTAGGAGGAGCAGTCAGTTACAAACTTACTTCGATAGAAAAGTATGTTATTCAATTACAAATTATTTATATTTTAAATCTCTTTTGTAAAAAAACTCAATTCTGTCACTGCAGGACCCGAAAAGCTCATAAGATGATTCTATAAATATCATCAAATTTCATTTAATCCCAAGTTATGAGGGGACGCTATGCATCGAAATTTAATACGATTAATTATTAAACTAAAAAGAGAAGAAGATTTTCTAAAGATGAAATGCATAGGAATTGGTAGGTCACACTTACCTTTACTCATACTTTATAAGTATACATGACCTGGCTGCTTCATTAATTTTATGTTGTTGCAACTGTATTTTAAAATAACTGTGTTGTATGTGAATCTCATGTTAAGTAGTACAAACGATCTAACAAACAATAAACAATATGAAAAGAAAAGTACAACCAAAATTAATGAATAATAAGTTTAGTCAGTTAATTTAATTAAAGGCAAATGATTAATTAGATACTGTCTCAAGATGAAAAATTAAAAATTTCATTAAACAAGTATAAGATATAATGATTAAAAAATCATTTAGCAGGTGGTAATAGCTTTTAAGCAAGGGTAAAATAATCGTTTAATATTTAATGAGTATTTTGATGATTCAACTTTAACTTTTTGAGCTTGTGACCTAAAATAAATTATATCAAGATATATATCTCGGATAACTAAGAAAGATGTTTGTCTCCTAATATAAAACTCAATGTAACTAATATTCCTATGTGGAAGCGAATCAAAAATTTCAACTTTGTCGTTCCAATTAGAGGTGGAGGTCGAATTCAATAATTTTAGCTCAAATCATGTATTTATCTTAAGACTTAAAAGATCATTATATATGTACAAATTATAAATTTAACTAGTACTTAACTTAAAAAATTAGAATCTAAGTTATAAACTTTAATTTTGATTCCGCCTATAATAATTAAATTCACAATTAAATATTTATAAATATTTAACAGATTTCTTGATATTAATATATACATGATCTAGATAAAAGTTGTTGAGTTTACGTAACCCTTTAACTATTCCTCAATATCCACCCTTGCCCATATGTGATTTCAAGTATACAAATGAGGCCTAAACATGTTCATGAATCATGGTATAACTTTTCTTTTCTTTTTTTAATTCATCGCATCTATCGAAAATAATATTTATATCTTAAGATAATGATAAAAATACACGTACTTTCTATTATTCTCAAACGCTAACCCTACTTGTGAATATACATCATGTTGTTGTTGTGTTATAAGTTAATTACGATAACTTTTCTTGCCTTTGCCCTAATTTTAAGAACCTTTTGAAGTACATTTTCTGGAAGTTTCTATTAAAAGCTGGACAAAATAACTATTCATATTACTTTGTAGTTTGTGGAATAGTTATTTTGTCTTCAAATGCAAGATGTTTGGAAAATACATCTAGCTTTATCTAAAAGATAAAAATAAATAAAAATTGTATACTTTATGTTCTTCTTGGTATTAAAAGGATTTGATTAATGATGCAAAATCTATGTTAGATACACTTGAATTCATGCTGATTAATTTGATGTGAAGTTTGGAATTTGGATCTTTTTGTAAATATTCAAGTCCAATTTGCACGGCTTTTATAAAACTTTAGTCAGCCCTTTTCTAAGAATTTTTCAATTTTACTTAAATGTTTATCGAATTTGAGTCATCAGAATGAAATTGCTTATAAAAGAAATGTTTACTTCATAAAGTACTAGATTTATTGATGCAAATTTAGATGTTTGGAATGAAATCACCTTTGGAGGAATGTTTTACATGATTTTTTAGATTAACCGAGTTTCATAACATATATTAATTCTGTAGAAAATAAATAAAATAATATTATATTCAAGTATTAGAGTGTGATTGGGAAAAAAAATTAATGACCTTTAATCACAAGACTTTCGACTAATTCTCTAAATTAAATTTCAAATTCCTTATCATTATTATTTTCAACAAAGTCATCATAGACTTTGAGATTTATATAACCTTTCGTCTCTATCATTTGAAAAATGCTATAATTATTTACTTTTGGTTTCAATAAACTTCTTTCTATTTTACATTAGGAAAGGGAAAGATTTAATTAAAATTATTGGCATCCAAAATTGAAGTAATGCTTTCGTTATTCAATGCTTGATGATGACAACTTCGATGAACATGAGTTGTATTGAAAATTTTCAATTTTTAATATGAGGTCTTAAATTTTCAGACTCGAACTCATAAAAATAAAAACAATACTATTGATAATCGCCACACAAAATCCAAATTTAAATGAGTTTCAATACAAATATTAAATATTAGAAAAAATTGAAATTAAATGCTGGGAAAATAGAAGGGGGTTCATGCAATTCCTTTGCCCTCATGGAACAACTTACAAAAAAAATAAAGTTCATCCAAGAAGTCTTTTCAAATGTTGAGTGTCAACTAATCTTTTAAATGTAATTTGTAATCTTCTTTAGGTAATAATGTTATATTTATTGAGTCTGGGTCGTGGATTGCTTTATATAAGCTAATTTGAATACACGAAAAAAATAAAGATAATAAGAAGTTATTCAAATTAACTGTAGTTTTTTGCCTTATACAATAATATTAAAATAAAGGAAGTCATGACTATACGATAAACATTGTAGTTGATATAAACGTATTTGAAGTATAGCACAAAAAAATGATACTATATTTGACATTATTATGAAATGAAGCGTTTTTCCTTTAAACATAATGAAAATTCAAATTATAAGTTAACATTTCAATATAAGAAAAATCTTAATATTATGATCTCATTTTATTATCTTCGAATAACTAACTTTACTAGAAAAGCTATGAAACTTTACCCACATTTGATCTTTGTGATAAAGTAAATTAGACAAACTTTTCACTTCTCTTTCTTGTGATCTAACGCCAGATTTCTTTCCTCTTTTTTACAAAAAAAATAAAATTGAACAAGTCTCCCCATCACAATCAACTCCCACCCAAATTTCATCTTTATAATTTAAAAAATAACCACCCCACCCCCAAAAAATAAAAATAATAATAAAAAAAATAAAATCTACTATCCTCAAAGTAGACCCCACGTCGGCACAGACATATGACAATTAATACAAAATAATATCATGCTTTGTCATAAAATCTTTTTTGTGGCCAAAATTCATCACACGTGTCACAACAATACTAGTCAGCATCAAGATTTCCCTTAAGAATAAGATGCAGTAGTTGTTCATTTTGCAGAAAAAAAAACTCACATTAACAAAGCTTAGCCATCAACATTAGGCTAGAGAAAAAAGAAAAAAAAAGAAGAAAGATTAATTATGGGCATATTCAGAGAATCCCCCAATTGTTTTCCCGGAGGATGGAACACCGGCGCAGCGGCACGAATGGCGAAGTCGTGTGAGTATTGCCACTTGGCCGCCGCGCTGGTGTTCTGTCGCACGGACAACACGTTCGTGTGCTTGTCGTGCGACACTCGCTTGCACGCCCGCCACGAGCGTGTGTGGGTGTGCGAGGTCTGTGAGCAGGCGGTGGCTAGTGTCACCTGCAGGGCTGACGCAGCTGCACTATGCGTCGCGTGCGACCGCGACATCCACTCCGCCAACCCGCTAGCCCGGCGCCACGAGCGGGTTCCCGTGGTCCCGTTTTACGACCCGGTGGAATCGGTCGTGAAGTCCACCACCGCCACACTCCTCGTCTCGATCAACGATACCACGACCACGACCACGACCACAACCACGGGCATAGCCCCTGAGATGAGTAAAGTAGCTGCTTGTATTGGACACCATGACAACAACAATGATCCATGGATTCCACCAAACACAATCACATCAAAACTTCCATTAAACACAGAAATGAAAGCAATGGATTTCATATTCACAGATTCAGAAAACTTTCTTGATTTTGATTATTCTGTTTCTGTAAACACACAATCTCAACCTCATTACAATTCAGCAAATGATAGTGTTGTACCAGTACAAACTAATACTGCAATAAAATCATTGCCATTTCATCATCAAGAGAAACATTTTGAGATTGATTTCACTCAATCACACATCAAATCTTACAACACCCCATCACTCAGTGTAAGTAACCAAAACAACAAATCTTGAAAATTAAGCTCTTTTTCTTGATTTTTTTGAGAACCCCATCATTTTACCAATACCAAATTCTGCAATTTCTTCATAGTTAAGCTAAAATTTCTCCTTTTTTTTTTTGTGGAATTTTCAGGTGTCTTCGTCTTCTTTAGATGTTGGAATTGTACCAGATGGAAGCTCAATTTCAGAAATATCATACCCATATATGAGAACTATGAGTAACAGCAACAGCAGTATTGATTTATTGAATTCTGCAAATCATCAAGGTGAAAAATTACTGGGTTTAGATAGAGAAGCAAGAGTTTTGCGATACAGAGAGAAGAAAAAAAACAGAAAATTCGAGAAAACTATTCGTTATGCTTCAAGAAAAGCTTATGCTGAAACAAGGCCAAGAATTAAAGGTCGATTTGCTAAAAGAACAGACGATGGCGCCGGCGCCGGCGAGTTTGATGACGTTGACGGGATTTTCTCCGGCGCCGAATTCATTGCGGCTGACTCACGATACGGCGTCGTTCCTTCGTTTTTAACTTAGTTTTATTTCTATTTTTAGTTTATAAGTTGTATTTCCAAAAATTCCAATTACCCGAAAATATCCAAATGGGTATTGGGTTTTTTATGTACTTAATGGAAGGGTATTTTGGTAACTAAGATAATAGTCAAAGTAGTTTTTTTCTTATATTTTTAATAACTTGTTTGTTGAGGATCTATTATTAAATTCTGATTGGTTGTTCTCAAAATGGACACGTAGTAGATTTCAATATAAAATATTAAAATGATTCAATCATTTTTTTCTTTTTATATTATTTTTCCTGAAATTTCTTATTGAAAATATTAATATTTTATTTTGATTGGAACCGCAAGTTTAGCTACCTAGCTATATTGATACAATAAAAAGTTGTATGATTAGAATATTACCAATATAATCAAGTTATCGAACTAAGAGCATGCTTACGGATTCTTTATAACAAAATTACTTTGATTAATATTTTATTTTTACGTTAATAATTTTATTTAATAAATATAAATAATTTATTTAGAATCAAGTATGCTATATTTTAAAAATTCAGAATTTATAAACTTAAAAATCTTTAACTTAACAGTAGTTTGTAGAAACATAGATAGAATTGTGTATAATAATTCTCGCATGATCTGAGCTTTTCTAAAATCTCGTATAATGAAAGCTTAGTTTACCAAGATGTTATTTTTTATTATTTCTAGTTGGTTTGCTTGGGATCTGTTTCTGAATTATGATTGATTATTCAAACCAACTGCACCACCACTAGGGGGTTTCAATTTTTTAATATATAAATACGTAGCTACTTTGTATCTGAACATTGAAATAAGTTTATAATATTTTTTTAGTTGTATAAAGCTTATGAAGATGTAAAGGGGAAAAAAGACCATCAAATAATATGATAAAACAAAGAGAAAATACATAATTACTCCATCGAATTTATACCAATTTTTGAAGTAGATACCTTAAGTTTGTGAAAGTCCTATTACCCCACGAAATTATTTTCAACCATAATTAATACATCATTTTAACCTATTTTCAGAGCATGTGCAATCTCAAGTTTGAGAGGCGCGTGAATGAGGCAATGGTCATTGACAACTTGATGTCAATTTTTGACAACTTGCTAAATTTCACCAAACAATGGTCATTGCCTAGATCCTAAAATATAATTCTATAAAGAGAAATTTTTTAGGTAGGGAATGTATTTTGATTCAATAAGTGCATAGATTTGAGTTGATTATATTAGTGAACATACTAATTATGTGATAGTTAAAAAAAAAAAAAAAAGAACCATCAAATGATATGGTGTGATGGAGATTTCTTCAACATTTTCAACAAAATGTCTTATATTCAAATTCCTAAAAGTAAAAATAGCTAAATGAGCATGCAAAATCGATATAATTAGGTCAATAAATAAAAGAAGAAAAGTAGAGACTATAATAATAGAACTTGACTCCTTTGCACGTCTATTATTAGTCTCATGTTTTTTTTACATATTTAATGAATATTCTGCTATGTTTTACTTCAGTTTGAGAGTTTTTTAGAAATATTTTTTTATTTTCATAAAATAAGGATAAAATTTGTGTATATATTATTTTCAAATTTCACTATAAAATTATATGTTATTTATAGAATATATTATTTTCTCTCTTTCAAGAAGATCTGTTTCTTATATGTTATTGGCTATTTCAAAACCATTTTCAACCCCAACAATTTTGAGTTGTCAATATCAATATGGCAGTGGAGATATATCTGTTTCTGAAATTTGATTGGCTTATACTTACTGTATTATGTCCCACATTTTATAATGTTAGGACAATTATATCATAAATATATAATATATTAAAAGTTGCCTTATCCAGCCGACCATTCACCTGTCCTTTTAGCCACTTTGATAAATAAATAATAATTTTCCCCTCCTATACTATGACTAGTAAGTATTTAACCCTTAGGTAAATATTTTTTTCATTCTTAATCATATGTTTTGAGTTTGAGTCTTCATGAGTATAGAATTATCTTTATTAGAGAGCGTTTTACCCTTCAAGTGAGACTTTCTAGCACGATTTCAAATTTAATCGGGCTGCAATGTAGATATCGAACATTGAGTGAGAGATTAAGAAAAACTATGGCCTTTTTGTTGCCAAAATGCCACTTCAATCATGACCATACTAATTGTTTGATTATACATATTTTAAGTTGTTAAAATAGGAAGGGATTCAATCAACTAAACAATTATCTTTGTGTGATTTATAGGTCAAGAAATTTGATATAATGCTTGGTATTTGGATAAATTGTCTATATTACACCTTATTGATAATTATTTACCTCTTTAATTAGAAAAACATTTGAAAATTCATTATATTTTGAAAAGAATGAAATTAACTTATAGTTTCTAAACATATATTTAAAATTGTATTTATAGACAATCAACGTTCCGACTAGTGAACACTAGATAGTCAATGGACAAATTGAAATTAAAAAAATAAATATATTATAGCATAGTGATTATTAACCCTTGGCGTTTAACCCACATGAGGTATAGTGGGATATGTTTGATCCACTGGCACTTCATTTTTAATCAAAAATATTGACTTCAAGATTTTAGAAATAATCTTTTTTGTTATTGAAAAGGTCGAATTAGATCATGCGATAAGTAAATTCAAATTAGTTAAATCTTAATATAAAAATTGAACACCAAATTGAGAAAAAATTCCATTAATCGCCTTTAGAGTGGGCCAATATCTTCTCATAAATTCTCATTGGCATAATCCATAATGGACCTTGTTTATTTTCTACATCAACCTTTATTAGACTAAAAATAACAACAACTAAGCTATGAGACAAAGCTAGGTTAAAGTTTTATAATTTTTTTATTTTTTTATGAAAGTTGGCTGGATTGAGAGCCAAGAGATGTTGTCTATTTACTAAATATTAGTTAAGAATGTTCTCAATGTTCCATAGAGGTGATGAGGTGTCCAAATTCTATAAGACAGATAATTTTTTAGTTAATAGTTGTAGTCACTATTATTATTAATCCATATGGTACATGCCATTGTCATTAACTAACACTTCACGGGCCAATTGAGTCTCAACTATAACAATTTGTATTTTTATGGAGTTTGATCGATTCTTTACTTAAATTGGCATACTAAAGATAGTGATGCGTTGATGCCCTCATCACGCTAAAATCTTGATCCCCTTATGGATTTTTATACTAGGGAGTAGGGGGAGAACTAGTTGTGTAAGAGATCTATTCAAATCCTATTCGTTGAAAAAATTATGTTGTATATATATAATGTTAATATGTATATATATATTAAAAATATATAGAGCAATAAAATATATGAAAAAACGTAACATATTCGACATATATCTTTTAAATGATATGATAACGTATGTATACCAAACAAACAAATGGTTAGGTCAATCTAATATTTTGTAAGATTCCTAACCACACACTAGGGAATTCAGTTTCAAGGAATATATAGTACGAATATACAAGAATTTTTTTAATGTTGTGACACTTCATAAACACCTTTGTCTCATAATTTGTCCATAATTTAGGTTATCATCTAGATTTTATTTCTATTTCTAAATTTTGTACCATATAGTCCTGTGAATGATAGACTTGAATATAATGTTTTCTCATGTATTATTCAATCTTATATATAAAATATTAGACTATCTTCTAGTGTTTATAGTAGCTTATAAAAAATGTGACTATCATATAACGTTTTCTCATAAATTTTTTAGTTTGCTCATAATGACTCTTTAGAGCATAATCTAAAAGATCTATAAACTAAAAAAAAAGTCATTTACTAAACCACTGAAATACTCTCTAGACTATATATGATCTAAGAGTTCATAGTCTAATCTAATGGTCTAAAAAATAGTCATTTACTAAATATCAATAGTTTATCTCTATTATTAAAGTCGTACAAATATAGATAGTCCTTAGGAACTATCATTCCATGTTAGGCTCAAATCTAATATTTTTTCATGTATTATTCAATTTTACGGATAAAATATTAGATCGTCTTCTAGCATTTGCAACTTAGAAAATCTGAAATCAT
>JAJOOS010012040.1:0-12053 GCA_029582725.1 Solanum chiquidenum
TTTAAGGAAAATTAAAATTAGATTATGTATTTTAATTGTCTAAACCAATGTAAAACTAAATAACAAATATTCAATATTATTGTCATTCTTAGTGTTGAATTGATTTTCTTTTTGTAGTAGTATTAATTTGATTTTGATTTAAGTTTTATTATAATTATCAACATCTATGAACTATAATCTTTATTGGACCATTCCGAATTCTAAGTTTTAAACTTGAAATAATATATTAAAAGATAAAAATTATGAAATAGTATAAGAAATATTTTAAAATTATATCAAAGTAAATATTTTTATGTATAAAAATAAAACTTTAAAATTACATATATAATGTCGGGTTGATTTGGTCTTGGGTTGTTTTGGTTGGGTTGTTTTTTTTTAGTTAAAACCAAACCAACCCAAATATAGTCGGTTTTTTTTTTCCAATATCAAACCAAGTCAAACCAAACCACTAGTCGGGTTATTTTTTCGGTTTGACTAGGTTTTCGGTTTGGTTTGGTTTTGTACACCCCTATAACAAAGTTCTTATTATATACCTAACATGCGTAAAATTATTGAGTTCATGTGAATCCATAAATCGTACTTTACATTCATGAGTGATTAGAAGAGGGCCTGAGCCAATAGGAAGTTGACACGTATGAGGGGTTAATGCATAATATCAATTATTGTGCGTGAGAGATAATGTTGTATAATTGTGATACAATTTATGGAGGAAAAAGAAAAATTGTAAAAATCATGTTGGCTTAGTGTGCAACTTCACCTTCATGTGTTTTTTTTTTTTTGGGTGCATTTTATTTAATTATCTTCTGTAGATTCATGAGAAAATGAGTGAAATTTGACTTTCAAGACACTCCAAAATTACTTATTATTCCATTGAAAATGCATGCCATTTAGATAAACTGAATTTGAAGTGATCATTTCCTCCCTAAAGGTCAATTGATTATGTGATCCTTTACCAAATTATTTTTAGTTTTTATGTCCTTTTTATTTATGAGAATCGAAGAGATTTTCATTTTTATACATAAGATCAATTTAGGGAAGATACAGTTTAATCTGATTAAATTAGTTTTGATTAATATTATTAAATGACTTCTTAATGGATGTAAAAAGAATTCTAGGAGTATTCTTACCTAGTTAGTAGGTGTTTACATCGAAATAAATAATTTAATATTAGTAGTTAATCATACTTTGAATGATAAATGTGTATATAAATATATTATATTTATTAATTTGACATAAATATTAAGCGACAAAAGATGAGTCTTATGTAATTACTAGTAACATATGTAAAAGAAAGGTGAATAATTAATCGATACAAAGACTATATAATGGAGTACTTTATGTATAGATATAATTTTGAGACTTATGTAAATGTGTTGTGAAATGTCAAAACTATATTATTGTTATTTTTTAGTAGGTTAAAAATAATTTTTAAAGTATATATTTTGACAATTTTGATCTTTTAAATTTGTTAAAAGTGAACAATTTTGGTACGTTCATCATATATTAATTGAACTCTAATTTGTCAAATCTAACAAAAATTATGGAGATATAAAAAAAAGATTTGTCGGTTACTCAAATTTGGAGGGTTGTGTAGTTTTTGTATTTTGTGCTATTTATTTTTTTGTTGTCTAGTTTTGGCATTTTGTCTAGCTTTTTGGATTTGAAATATTTTTTAAGTATTGTTTATTATTTTTTTAAATATATAATTCTCGTCAAATCTAACCATTATAGTGTGTATATATTTGACAAAGACCAAAAGTATTAATAATAGATTAAATTAAAGGATCAAAATTGCAAAAATGTATGTTTAAGTGAAAATTTAAAACCTAAAGGACCAACTTTGTTATTTGTATCAAATGTGCTAGTATTTTATTTAAAAGCGAAGCAAATATTTGAAATTTATTGATATCAAAATTATAACTCGAATAGTTATTGGGTTCATATAAAATCTATTAAATTCGTTCAAATTTGCTTATAATATGATAGCTACATGCCTTCGCCTCTTATTTGTTCCGAGTCGTTGTGTAGTCTAAGAATTTGTTTGGATGAACTTATAAGTCAAAAGTCATAGATTAAATTTTTTTAGGGATTATTTTTGTCTTTTTGATTTAAAAATAAGTGTTTAAAAATACTTTTAAATTTTACTCAAATACTATAAAAATAAATATTTAAAATAAATCAATCCAAAAAAGTTAGTGAGCAACATATTTCACGTAATAGCTTATTAATAATTAATAGTAATAATAATAATAATAATATATAATTACACTTTATTCTCAATCTAGTTGCATAACAGCCTTTTCACTTATAATCATATTTTGAAAATACATATTTTATTTTATAAGTCGAATGTATATTATTTTTTACACAAAAAAATGGTTTAGTTGAATAGATAATCCAGCTGGAAGTCATAAATCCCAGGGCCTAATGTCTTTATGATTTCCATAATGTATTAATGTCTTTTTCCACACGAGGGGCATATAATCCGTGCAATATTGAGTAAGTATATAGTTTAATTTTCAAAAAAAAAAAAACAATTGAAGAACCATTACATTTTTTATTTTGAATAAATAGTTCTCATCATTAATGAATTTTAAGTAATAGAAAATTATAAAATTACATGGTGATTAAATGTAAGAAAAATGTTAAATAAATATTCAAAGGTGCATAAAGACATTAAAATCGTATTGATTACAATATTTAAAGTATTGTAAAGATGATTTCAACAAATTAATATAACGGACATAAACTATTAAAAAGATTATGTGCATATTCCTTCTTTTTTTTTTAGAATCTAATTAAATAAACTTTATTTTCTTGATTATTATTTCTAAAGTTCCACTTCTCCTTTTCCTAAAATCTCCTATGTTTACTTTCAATCTTTTTCAGGTTTGGCAAGGAAGATTACTAATACAATACCAATAAAGTTTACGACAAAGTGACAAACAATCTTTCATTCTTAATCAGACGTTTTGAGATGAGTTGGGTATTGAAGTCATTTTTATTAGAAAATTCTCTATTCTCAATATAAGATTTTTCGGTTTGAAATCATAAATAGTCATGTCCTAATAAAAATATCGAACATCAGATAATAAAAAAAAGGTGTCAAGGTCTTTCAATAAAAAAAGAAACGAAAAGGATTAAAAATATAACTAACGTATTGAATATGGTTTAAATATAACCTCCTTCCCATTGAATTATCATTAACATTGTTCGCGTTAAAATGACCCTCCTTTCAGCTATTGTCCCCAATTTTTCTTTACGGTTAAAAATATTCATTGTTTTAATGTGAGTTATCTTTAATCGTAAAGGATAATTATAGAAAAAAAAGACAAATGTAGAACATAGGGGTCGGAAAATCTCAATTGGTTAACTATCTAAACGTTCACTTATTGGTAATGCCTTGTTTCTCCACCTTGTAATCTCCTTTCTTATTTTCCCTTTCTATATCCCGACAAGAGAGAATTGCTCGGATGGTAAGCCTCCCCCCTCCCCCACTTCCACCTTTTTTGCTCCTTTGGTGACTCAAAATTACAACGCGAATCGATTATTTTATTTTATTATTATTTTTAAAATGAACACATGGGCCCACTCAGCATTTTAGATAAGATGAGCCAATAAGAATACAGATGAATGGGTCCCACAAAATGGACCCACACGCCAACGCGTGGTGGAACAGAACCCAAGAATAAAAAAATTGTGATAGAAATTGAGTCAAAATAGAAGCCGTTATTTATTTTTTCTCCAAATACCTACTTTGTTCTCTAAAAGGTTTTCATGTTGTCCCTACCAGTAATCCCTCCTCCCTATAAATAATATATCTTCCCTCCAAAATCTCGAAAAATTTACTCGTATCTAGTGTTTATATCGATTTAGATAATATACATATTAGAGATTATTTAAGTTATATAGAGGGTTTCAGTATATACTTATAAAAAAAAGAGTCAAATTTATCATTTTGTTACACCTTTGATTAAATATTACTTCTATCATTAGAAAAAATCTCGTTTTGCACGGTTCCTTCAATTGGAGAGGTAAATATGAATGGTTCCTTCATGTTAGAGAATTTGGATAAGTGAATTAAGTTCATATCAATTTTAAGCTGAAGCTATGTTAATGATAAAATCGTATATAATACGATTTGCTAGCGATGAGTGTATAAACAAGGTTAAAACAAGCAATTTTGGATTGTATAAGAAAAAGATTTAGACTTTCTCTATATTTTATTACTTCATAAGTGCAGTCTGAAGATGATAGAATATATGTAGATTTCATACCTATATTATGAGATAGAAAAATTATTTTCAATAAATCATCGATTCAATTTAAACAGATTTCTCAAATTAAAAACTCAAATTAATTTCTAAAAATTAAACACAAATGCAAGGCACCACCTTTTAAGATTTTTTGGCTTACAATGAAAAAGAGAATACGAGGTCGCTTTCACAGTGCGGCAAAAAAAGAAAGAAAAGAAACATAATTCAGAATTAATAATTAGGTATAACCTATGATTCCTAGTCCATACAATTTTATCTTTATTAGAGTCAAAAAGGTTAACCATAAGCATATACTATCAAAGCAAAAAATGAAAAAAAAAATAATAAAAAAAATCTTTAGATGGAATGTGTGTGTTATTCCCATCATTACTTACCTTTATCTTTTATTTTGACCAAATAGTTTATTACATTAAATATTCCACAACTTTCAATGTTTATCATTATATATGGTCCAAATGAGAATTTTTAATTATATATCTTTTTATTTATGATAAATATATTATAACTATAAGAATTAAATTAAAACTATTAAATTTTATCGAATTTATAGTTAAAGAGGTGGCTCTGCACTCCATCCTGTCTTCATAGAAATGCATAATTCGAACATCTAAAGTTATGGTTTAGAGGTCAAATAAAACGTGTTGAACATCATGATGTTTCAAGTTCAAGTTCTAATAGAAGCAAAAATAAAACATTAGGTGACTCATACTTTATACTTGCATGTTCAAAGATTACTCAATATCTATGCTGATAAAAGATAACACATATTCTGTTGAATTAATTAAGATATTCACAAGTTGATCCAGATACCTCGTTCATCAAAAATATGATTCATATACTCATAACAAAGGCCTTATATTTTTTTTTCCTTATTTTGTCTAAGTCCACTGTCCACATGCACAAGTCCTATCCTAATTTATCAACCCTTTAAATTCTTATAGAAAGTGTGAACCTAGGGAAAAAAATGTATTGTGGATAAATCAACATTTTCAGACTAGCATGGATCCATTATATATTATTATTCCACCTGTTTGGTATAAGAGTCCAAAACAAATCTTTATTCAAGATTTGCAAGCTAAACCCTATATATATAAATTAAACTATACTAATTATATGTATTAATTACAAATTCTTAATCTATATTATAATTAAACAATTCTTGATTATGCAAATGGTGTAATCTTGATCTTGTGAATGAGTTGTTATTTCTAGATGATCTTGCCATGCTTTAAGTTGACATGTATATTTAATTAAATAATTGTGTATTAATTGTGCAGAGTAGCTTGTGTAGCATTATATTTCAAACATTCCAAAAATTCACTAAAAAGTCAAAAAAAAGAAGAAAGAAGCTTGTTACTACGATATATAAATAAAGTTCCACATTCAAATCCATCTAAATTCAAACTTATCAATTATCTATCCAACAGATTTTTTATCAGAAAATCTCTTACTAACGAGCCAGAGTCTGATGGAATATCCTTTGAAAATTATCAATTTTCTAGTAGTAAAATTAATTTTATCATTTGATCAAAATATGTACTTAAAACACTAAATTACCATTTTTTTTTCTTAATCAAGACTATGCAAAAATAAATAAAAAAATATTGAAACCCCATAAGATAGACAAAAAAATTTTTTGTCAAAAATGTGATACTGCTTTTAATTAATGTGTTCACTCATGTGTGTGTTTCTTTCTTCATTTTTTTTAATTTTTTTTTTCATAGGAAGGAGATTCATTGTAGCCCCCATTAATTAGTCCCCAAGTTGGATTCTTTAGTTCACATTCCCTCTTTACTTTTAAAAACAGTTAAAAAATAAAATAAAAATGGCCCTCTTGTGTACTAAGAATCTTATAGTAACAAGTATAAGTAGCAAGATTATATTTGTGATTTATATCCACTATAACCCCTTTTTCCCTTCTCTTTTTCTTTTTTGGCCTTTTGTGTTTTTTCTCCACAAACATTTTGCCTCTCTTAGAGTGAGATAATAATAAAGATAAAGTAGCAATAGTACTATAGTACTACTATTACTACTAATATAGTAGCATTATAAAAAAGCAAACTAAACTTTGGTTTCTATAAGTAAGTCTCAAAAACCCTCAACTTCTTTTTTATGTACCCTCTTTTGTTTTAACCTCTTTCAATCCAAACACATTTACAAGAAAGAGAAAGAAAAAAATGGAAGATCAATGTAGCCCTCTTAGCTGGCCTTATAACTACTACCTAGAAGAGGTAATTTTTTAACCAACTTTCTTAGTTTCTTGATTCTTTTAACTAACATTCTTAGTTTCTTGATTTTGTCAATAACTAACATTCTTGTTCATTGTTCAACTTCACCTTGCTCAGACTCTTCAAAAGTGATGTCACATCAGTATTGGATCCTCCAAAATAATGTACTGTATTGTACTGCTTTTGAAGGATCTGACATGCACCTATCACTATTTTTTAAGAGTTTTGAGCAATATAGCTTAAAACCCCTTAAAACGACCGTTTTTTTGTGTGTAAGTAATGTGGATTTGGGATTTTTGATAGGGGATAGAGGAATTGAAGCATTCATTGGTGTACACAACATTGGAATTGGAGAATACTGTGATTTCAGCACATGAGAAACTTGCAAGAAAAGATGAGGAGATTTTGCAACTTAAGGATCTATTGACTAGAGTTATGAAAGAAAGAGATGAAGCACAAGGCAAATGTCAAAGGATTGGAATGGAGAAAATTGTACTACAACAACAATTGCTCCAACAACAACAAGTACAAGTACAATTTCAATTTCAAGAACATAACCAAAATAATGTTGTTATAGAAAGTGCACCTATTTCTAGTGGCACAACAATTAGTCATGATAATCAAGAACATGACCAAATTTTAAAAGGGGTAGTTGACTCTAACTACAACAACAACATTTGTGTACTTTCTAATTCCTCAGATTGTGATGAAAACAATGTTGTTTCACCTCCATTATTAGTCCAAGATTTAATCGAAAATATTGTAATCAAGAAGCCATTGCCAGAGAAGGGGAAATTCTTGCAAGCTGTGATGGAAGCAGGGCCATTACTTCAAACACTTTTATTAGCAGGACCACTACCTCAATGGCAACATCCACCACCACAACTCAACTCAATTGACATTCCTCCGGTCACTATTACCTCCCCTACTCCGCGTTTGCTACATCAGGACTCTGCCCTGAGTAGTAGCACCGGGGGAATCTCCCCCGGTGCTAGAACATGTTTTGGGCAAAAAAGGGATGTTGTTGGTGCTGGTTTTAACATTGTTGAAGGCGTTGATACTACTTCAAAGTATCAAAAAGTTGTTCACCAATCATCATTGACCAACATGTAGTGTTTTTCCTTCTTTTCCACCTCTATAATTAGCTCACTTGAACTAGTAGTATTTTTTTTCCCTTCTGGAATTTACCGGCTCGACTAATTTGGATTCGAGCTGTGTAGGGCCCGTTACAGGGAAAAGTAAGTGCTCCCATCAGGAATTAAGTTACCTGAAGGTGGAGGAATTTCATCCATCTCGCCACAATCCTGATTTGGTTAAGTTTAGATAGTAGCATATGCATTATCCATCCTTTTCATATGAAAAAGGAGGTAAAAATTACTAAGCATGAAAATGGATGGATATCATATGCATGCCATTTTCTTCCATCCAATTAGGATCTTTGTAAAATTAGTTGGTTTGCCTTAGAAACTAAGCAATCCTCTTAATTATTAGCTAACCAAGATTTAGAGGATTTTGACAAAAGGCCTAATTATGAATTGCCTTTTACTTAGTTACATATTTGGGTTTTTTTTTCAAGATCAATGTCTCACTATAAAAGTGTTGTATTCTTGATCATGACTTGGTGCTTTGTTTTTTAAGCCCTTTGATTTGGATGGAGAGAGGAGTTTGATCTTTTATTTTAATTATTTCCCCATGTAATATGAGTTATTGGGGATTTTTTAATTTTTTTTTACTATATGTATACTTTGCTATCTTTTTTTCTCTTGGTCTAATTTTGCATAAAAATATTATGCAAGGTGTATCTTGAGAGATTATGATGTTGTAGACTTGTTTGTCATCATTGAGAAGATGATTTAGTTTAATGAAGGCTTATGTTTTCCTTTTTTGCTTTTTTATGTCACATTCATTAATTTTCCAAGTTCTTTTGGATTATTATTATGATAATATTATAACTTAAAGAAGCAACAAGTAATTTAATTAAAAAGATTCCAAATGATTCTACTTTTCTATAAGGTGTACCTACCATACATGGTTTATGTCTGCCATTAAAATGACATCTATAGTTGAAGTAACTTTACTTTCACTTTCATACAAATATAATAAAAAGGAAATTGAATTACTTTTATCACACTGACGATTTAAAAGAATCCTAGGTAAAAATGTAAGAAATATCCATTTAAATTTCCCTCTCTTTTTTTTCCATTCATTTTGGAGGGAAAGAAACAAATAATTTTGTTGGATGGACCAAAAGTAGAGTTAGTTGAACTAGTTTGTGAATATGGTAACAAAACCTTGAAATTTTTAATTATTGTGATGGTTACAACTTACATGAAGGTCATACTTAATTTAAACCACCCAATTCAATGAAATTAGTCAATGGATAATGAAAAATCAAAGTAAATTTTTGATGTTGCTTTCATTGAAGCTGTTCATTCTCATGCTTAGCACATGATAATCTTCAATTTTATTGGTGATTGAGAAAGCTCTTTTGTCCAATTTTCTTTTTCTTGTTCGTGTTTTGGGCCAAAGTAGAAGAACGTCAACTCTTCATCAATTCGATAAATACATTATACATATTTCGTAATAGTTATTTATTGCATAACAAATTTTAGTTAAGAACAAAAGCTCAAATCAAACTAAGATAAACTAAGGAATTAGAGATAATTTTATTCATAAGCTTCAAATTGATTACAAAATTGAATACAAAGATATCAGAAACTTAACTAATATACAAGGGATTTGAGTAAAGTCAGTATAATAATAATGGAGTAAATTAAATATATAGTTAAAAAGACTAAATGAGGTACTGAATTATCGAGTCACACCATGAAAGTTTTGCGGAGATGGTGGAGACAAAGGTGAGGAGAGATGTATCCATTTTCGAGAATCAACTTGGATTCATGTCAGTACGTTCAACTAAATGATTCGAGAATCAACTTGGATTCATGTCAGTACGTTCAACTAAATGATTCGAGAATCAACTTGGATTCATGTCAGTACGTTCAACTAAATGAAGTTAGCTTGACAAAGATAAGAAAATTTCTTGACATGCTTAGAGTCTAAAGATATATTGGTGGATTATACTAGCACGATAAAAAATATGTACAATATAATTAAGACTAAAGTATGAATAGTGAAAAGATACTTGGACCATTTTTCAATCGAGATTGGAGTGCATCAGGGATACTATTAGCCCACATTTCTGCTCATAGTGGTTATTTACAATAACTTCCGATCTAATTAATTATCAAAAAATAATAGTTTTTTCTTTTTTCTTTTCCAATTAGAAATCTATTTTACTTTCCTAATTAAAAATATTTTCATACTTGGTAGCTAGCAAAAATTACGAAAAGAAGATACAATTCTTGATCTATTAGGTTAAATAAAATATTGCAAATAACTTATTCCTATATTTATTTCGTTTTATTTCCATGTAAGTTTTTGTAGTCAAATTTCAAACTAATTTTACCATAGTCAATAACCCTATAGGTGTATTATTATCACACATAAAATATTATTTTCGGTCATCAAAAATCTTAAATATACGCATATACACACTAAAATTATAATTTCAAATTGATTTCTTTTTTTTACATACTTAGATTTATTAGTTCAATATTTTAAAAAAACATAAAATAGTTTAACTTCACATAGTAATGTTGTAATTTAAATAATAAGGATTAATTAAGTCAGATGTCAGTTACATATTTACAATGTGTATGAAGATTTGAGTAATTTAATTCAGAATTTCAAAATATTTATTTAATTTTTGTCAAGGTGGAATGTTTTGCTCATGTGGAGTGTGATGTTACAATTTTTTTAAATAAAAATAGAGAGTATATTGCACACACCATGATGAGAGTGGTATAAAAGAGAGAAGTTTGTTTCTTAAACTAATAAGTGATAGTTTAAATACGAAACTCACACTCTCAATAATTTAGATATGAAACTCAAAAAAATGAGATAATTTAAATATGTTTTTGACAGTTATTTCAATAAATATTTAACGAAGTAGAGTACTAGTGTTTTAGGCTTGAATATTTAACAATTCACTCCTTGGTCCTTCAATCCTTGCTTTTCAACTGTTCCTTTTTCTTGGGCTTCCTTATGTTTTGGACCTTCAATTCTAATATGAACTACATATACATATATACACATTTAATTGCATAATTTTCCCTTTAATTAATGAACTGATCTTTATTTTTACCTTTAAAATTTAAACGCGAAATATAATTTTTGGAATATTATGATGCAAATGCAAAAAAATTATTTATCTTGAGAGACAAAAATTAAAAATCAACACAAAATAGGAGCATAAATGACTCATATACACCTCATAGATACATATATCACCATAGCATATTAAATGTTTTGGGTGTGGTTCCCCTGAAAAGAAAATGTTTTTCAGACAAATAAATAAACTACTTACTCATTTTTTTTTTGTGTTTCATAATATATTATATAAAATTATTTGTGTATAATCTAAGACAAATCGTATAGGAGGTAGGGTCATAAGAGTGTGGGGTGGTAGGAATGGGAGCTACAGAAGTGATGATAAATATAAGGTGTGTTGGAAGATGGAGAGAGTATAATTAATATGAAATGCTCCTTGCGTATGTTTAGCTCTAATTTTTATTTGTTTTTTTGATTTCGTAATGTAAGTAAAAAAATATCTTTAAAGTTTGTTGAACACGGAGATTAAGGATGTTGAATATGGAGATTAAGGATGAGGAGTGGAGAGAAGGTGTAATAAAGACTCGGAGGACACGATCTTGCGGTCCTTTTTATCCAAACACATAATCCTAAATAGATGTGTATGAAACTCGAGACATAGGATTAGTAGATATATTCAAACGTTGACTAAGTTTCCTTACTTATATTCTTGTTATTACTCTCGTATTATATTATCATATTCTTCAATTTTATTGCTAGTATCTATTTTTCATTATGTCTAACATGATTGTTTTACTACGATATTTTCCTTTTATACTTAATTTTATTATGATCTATCTAATTACTACATTCCTTTTAATTTCTAAACAAACTAATGCATTATGATCCACTTTTCATTCCTTAATTTTCTCCAAACTACAAAAAAAAAAATTCCTTAATCTCCATAATTACCTTCAATAATTAATTTCCTCTAATTAACATTTTCCCCTCCCAATACAATATCAATGTCCGACGAAACCTCCACCACCGCCACCGCTCCCTCCGCCGTCACCACGGCTGCCGACGACCAAGATACAGACTCGTCCACCACCTCAAACAAACCACACATCCGATGGTCCGATTCCTACACAAAAGCTCACGACGCAATCCAATCATTATCTTCCATTCTCCCTTCCGTCCCTCCTTCACTTTCTTCCTCCGAAACTCCGGCAGCCTGCCTCCTCCGTGACACCGAAACCGCCGCACAAATCTCTAAACTCCTCCGTCAACCCGATTCCGGCGCCGGCGACGACAATCTCTGCCGATGGCTTTACGATACATTCCAATCCAACGAACCCGAACTCCACCTCGTCGTCCTCCGATTCCTACCCGTAAT
>JAJOOS010012041.1:0-14262 GCA_029582725.1 Solanum chiquidenum
GTTCTTTTCTTCAAAAAGTATATGGGGACTAAGTATTCCCAAAGAGATTTAAAATGTTTTCACATTTAAATAAGAACGGAAACTGAGATTTCCAAAGAGCCTTCGGGCTAGTTTTCAGAAAAGAGTAAGCGCTTTCTAAATGAAGCAAGAGGGGAAACTTTGATTTCCAAGATAGACTTTGAGCTAAGTTTTTGAGCACTAATCTCAAATCACAGAAAGAAGTATCTTTTTAAAATATAAAGAGATAGTATATTTTGGGAGTAGTATTGAGCACCGATATGGGGACGAGTCAGATAATTCACGTCTCCATAAACCATGTAGCCATCATGGGTAGAAAAGGGTCATACTTTTTAGATGAATCATTTTCGCATAGACTAGTGGATCCACTAATTAGTAGTTCAGGTCCTATACATGTGACAAGGTATAGGATGCGCTGGCAGCGTGAGAAAGATCGGTGTATCATCACAATAGCTCTTATGTGATGGTTGTCGGTTAGAGAAACTCTCACAGCAGGATAAGGCGAGAAAGATATTGAATGAGTTTAAAGACAGTATTTTATATTTTTATATACATCTGATTATTTGTATTTTTGCATACATCTCAGAGTTATGTGTATCTTTGCATACACACAGAGTTGGCATCATGTTTTTAAACAGCTCTTCTTTATATTGCACATGTTTTAAATTGCTTTATATTGAAATGAGTTCAGTTATGTTGAGTTGAGTTGAACCAGGTAAGTTTTTCAGTTTCTTTCAGATTCTTTTCAAGCTTATGTTATGCTTTAGAATTCCCCTTACATGCTCGTACATTCCACGTACTGAGCCATTTGTCCTGCATCTTCTCAAGATGCAGACACAGGTATTCAGGATCACCAACAAGAGCTTCGTTGATACATCCGAGAGTTCGAGTTAGCTATGGTGAGCCTCCTTGCTTCCAGAGGATTTCATTTACTTTTCAGTTTAGTCAGGATGTCGTGGGTCTTGTCTCGACTTTCATCTTTATCAGTTAGAGGCTTCATAGATAGGTGGTATAGTTGAGAATTATGTATTATTCATTTATTTATTAAATGTTTTAAAGATTTAAGTTGCCTATTTTATGGCGAGTTGAATAATTTATTTTATTCGGAGTTTTCTTTTGAGTTAAAGCTTTCTATTTAAGTTTCATGAATATTTATTCAGTGTTTAAGCTTTGTATGCTTGAGTTAGTCTTCCGCTTGAAGTCAGCTAGGATGAAGGTTCGCTTGGGGACCATTAATGGTTCTCGAGTGCCGGCCACGTCCAGGGTGTAGGCTCGGGTCGTGACAATCTTCTAACTCCAAAATATATTATTTTAAAATATTTCAAGTTTTTTTTTATAAAAAAAAAAAAAAAAAACTCACAACAAATGCGAAAATATGTGAATATATAAAATGTAGTTGTTCTCTTCAGATGTTCATATGACATCTAAGCAATTTAACGTGAAATACATATGCAAAGCACATCTTGTTAGATGACAAGACAAATACAAAGCAAATATTGTCTATAAGTTAATATTAGTGAGATAAGACTAATTACATGATTGAACCTTATCAATTTGAAATAAATATATACATTATTGCATTTAACTAATAAATTTTTTCAAACGTGAATAATATATATATATATATATGACGAATCCACATTGAACAATTACAAAATAATCTGTAATATTATTTTTTACTAAGCTTCTTGTTCAAATCTTCGCTTAAATAAGCAATACTATTAACTATAACATATATTTTTGGAATTGGTAATCACGTGCAACACACGTGTCAAAAAACTAGTATTACTATAAGTGGGAGCAAAAACATTTAAAAGTTGAATTACGGTTTTACCCCTACTATAAATTAAAATGTTATAAAAATATTTAATTATTTAATTTAAATATTAAATTGTATTTTTTAAATAAAAATGTTAGTGACTTTTGCACTTCTTTAGATTAATTCCTAACTATATTAAATTGTATCGTTTTAATAAAAATATTAATGACTTTTGCTCTTTCTTAGATTAACTAACTAAAATATATAATTTAATAATATTTGAGTATATATAATCTATATGTATATTTAATTTAATATCTCTCTCTCACACACACATATATATACACTAAATTATTATGTTTTATAAAAAAACTAATTAATTAAATATTAAATGTTTCTAAAAAAAATTAAATGACCATTTTTCATTCACTAAATTAACATTGTTCCTCTAATAACTTATGCTTCAAAACTAAATTATCACGCAATCATTAATGTTTCAATGCACAAAAAAAAATAACAGATCTTTTTTAGGAATTTCAAAGGTTTTTTTTTTAATTTACAAGCAATTTAATATGGTTCATGTATTAGCAAAAAGTTATGTTATCCAAAAAAAATTATTGATATTCTTATGCATTTATATCATGATTTGCACTTATCTAACTCTTGACTATACGCATTCTCTTATATTTTTTGGATTATCCCTACATTTGTCATCTATAAATATGGAAAATATTGGAGTAAACAACATTATGTGATATACAAGGAATGAGCAAGCTAATATTTGGGGGATCAACTTCTTTAGGGATGAACAAAGCATTATTTTTGCTCTTTTTTTTAGAAGAACAAAGGTGAATGATCTTCAAGAAGGATATGTTTTTTTAGTACATAGTTTTCTTCTTTGAATGTAAAATAAAGGGTCATGCATCGAAACATAAAATTGTGACTCTTTACTAATATACTTGTGTGATGTAATTTGTAAAAAAATTAATTATAATTTACTTGATCTTTTTAACGATTAAATTATTGTACTATATTAATTGATAATAAAAGTTATTTAATTTGTTCTTAAGATTTTATTAATTACTTATTTATGTTTATTTTTTGTAAGGGGTGTGTAAGATAGAATATAAAAAACTACATTTTTTATCAAATTTTTATCTGAAGGGGTGTACAAGATTGAAACACGATGAATAATTTGAAATGGATAAAGTAACGCATGACTAAAATATTAATAACTTCTTTAATTTACGGAAGAAATAATTATATAAATGTTTATCCTTATTTATTTATCCTTTTGTCTCACTTTGAGAAAACAAATTCAATGTTTCAACTTTTGATACCGTTTCATATTTTAAGTTGTCACTTCGTTGATGCTATGCTTCTGTATTCTAAGCTCATTTTTGAAAAAAAATAATTTGATAGGATCCAATACTTGTTATGATCCCTTAATAATTAATATTGATTATTAATTGTAGCCTTCATTTTATTTTAATTAACTTCAAGAAGTGGCTATCAAATTCTTTTCATTTTTATCTTTCTTCTTTTCTCTGAACATTGTCTTGTAGATAATTAACATATGGGATAAGAATATACATGTATTAATTTGTGTTTATAATTATTGAATTTTAAAGTACTAAATATTATTATCTTTTATTTCATTTGGAGAAGAGATACTTTGTTATCATATTTTAATTTGTTATTGGTATTCCAATGAACTATTTTTTGTTTGAAAATGAATGATATTCATGTAATTTAATTATGAAACTATTTTTGATACAATGATAATTTGAAATAATTTATGTCAATTTAGGGTACACGTGTCCAGAAATTAGTATATATAAACGGAGAAAAAAATTGAGGAAATTTAATGTTGTAAACATTTAGAAAAGGAAAAAGATTAAGGTCTTTCCATGCCACCAATATATATTTTTTTAAAAGGGAAAAGGCTCAAATATGTCATCGAACTTTCAGAAAAGGCTCATTTATGTCATATGTTAAAAGTTTGGCTCATCTATGCCATTACCGTTTAAGAAAAGGCTCATTCATGCCATTATTTTTTAACGGTGGTTTTGCAAAACTATTTTTTACATGTGGCCAATTATAATTTGGCCACGTCATTATTATTTTTTATAATAAAAAATAAAAATTATGTACAAACAAAATATTTGTTCAAAAATTTGATTTTTTATTATAAAAATAATAATGACGTGACCGAATTATAATTGGCCACTTGTAAAAAATAGTTTTGCAAAACCACCGTTAAAATGTTTGTTCAGAATTTTATTTTTTTATTATAAAAATAATAATAACGTGGCCGAATTATAATTGGCCACATGTAAAAAATGGTTTTGCAAAACCACCGTTAAAAAATAATGGCATGAATGAGCCTTTTCTTAAACGGTAATGGCATAGATGAGCCAAACTTTTAACGGATGACATAAATGAGCCTTTTCTGAAAGTTCGATGGCATATTTGGGCCTTTTCCCTTTTAAAAAAAGACTAAGGTCACCAATTAATGTAGAAGAAAATATTCAAAATAACTAAAAAGTAATTGGGCATGTCACAAACCAATAATGCTTAGTTCCCTCGAAATTGCCTCAAAATATTCAATGACCTTTTTTTTTCTTCTTCCTTTTTAATAAACGTATAGAAAGTCTAAATACTTTAGAGCTATCCAATATAAATTGGACGTTCCACATAGATTTTATGTCATTTGATGCTGACTTTTATTTCATTCATATATACTGTTACGTTTCAAATTTGAATCAAAACTAAAAATTAGTGGATTCTTCTGTTTATTAACTTTCCCCATAATTTCAATCTGTCGGTGCGTCACATAATGGCACTACAAGTTAGAGGAAAATTATTTTTATATTATATTTACTTCGTTCATTTTAATTTTCATGATTTTCTTTTTTAGAGTCAAACTATAAGAACTTTGACTAATATTTTACTATGTATTTTTTCATCATATTGATACGCAAAAAATTGCGACTTATAGTACTTTTAGTATAGTTTTTAAATACCTAAAAAAATTTTGTTTAAAATATTGAATTAATGTAATCTAAATTAACTTCAAAAATTAATTAAATTAACTTTCAAAAAATATAACATAACAATTGAAAGTGAATAGAGAGAGCGGCTTGAAATAAGTGTGTCCCCAGAATAACCTAGCCATAAATCCAAAGATGATTGGATTCAAGTACACAAAGAGAAAAGCCTTTATAGTATGTATAATTATGCTCTAAATTCATCGCCAATTTAATCAAATATCTAAGATATTTCATGAAGAATCTAGTATAGTCAATGACTTGTAGAAAATCAAGAGTAGTTAATATTTTCTACTTTTTCTGTTCCATATTAGTTGATTACTTTTCATTTTGTACGATACTTAAAAAATCATAAATAAGAAGATAATTTTACTAAGTCATTCATTAAAGAACTTCTTGGAAATTTTACAAATAAATGTGAACATTTTCAAAAAGAATTAATTGTAAGAGTAATATATAATAATTTTTTTAATGATTTCTTGATTTATTAAGATGGACAACTAATATGAGAAAACTATTTTTAATATAATAATCAACTAATATGGTACAGAGGAAGTACTAAGTTCTTTTCCATTTCCACCTATAAATAGAGAGAGTTTAAAATTGTAGGTGTGGTCAAAGCAAAAGTATCGCTAAAGCAAATAACAAGTGAGTGACCAAGTGAAAAACTATAAGAGCTCACAAAAAAAAAAGTCTCTCAAGTATAAGTGCAAAATATATTGGGTGTAAGAATTATAAATTGAAGCGGGTATTTACTTTGCAATAATGAAATTCAAAGTTGTGGATAAATAATTGTGCCCATCAAATATTCAATAATTTGCTCGTTTAGCCTTGTACTTCTTGATGAATAATAGGAAATCCTTCACAAGCATCCTACTGTCAAAGTTTCATTGTCCAAATGCTCTGGAATTAAGTGTCTTTCAATACGGATAGAGGGGCGGCTAGTGTTCAATATATGAGTCACGAGAACTCAATAATTTTTGTGTAAATTTTATATATATTAAGAAATTTACTAAATATTTGTAAATATTCAATTGTAAATGTAGTTATTGTTTTATCGTAATTTGAAATCGTTATGTGCTAAGTTGCTCGGAGCGGATGTGATATGATACAGTAATTTGAGCAGATGGAAATTTTCAAAAATAGCAAAAATAGGACTCTATAGCTATAATTTGCTTAATTATGAATAACAACAAAATATTAGAGGAAAAGGGAGGAGAGAGGAGAGTGATGTCTGGGAGAGAGGACAGAGTGTATTTTTTCGCAGATTTTGGAGGAAAAAAATATACAAATACAAACTAATTTGAATCAAAATAAATACATATTAAGAGGAGAGAGGCGAGCGAGATCGAGAGAGGGAGGAGAGAGGCGAGCGAGATCGAGAGAGGGAGGAGAAATGATTGTATTTTGTATTTATTTTGTATCAATTGTATTCGAAATATAACAAAATTATATTTTGTATTATTTTGCATTGTATTCTTTATTTGTTTTGTATCAATTGTATTTGAAATACATCGAATACAACTATATTTAGGAGTGTCAAAAGAATATGAAAAATCGACCGAACGAACCTAACCGAACCGAATTATGTTATTTTTTCAATAAGACCATGGACTTTTATTTAAGTATATAACCGTCCCGAATAATTGGGATGGTCTTTTTAATTTATGAAAAAAACCAAAAAAATTCTTAACCGAATAACCTTACATGTATGTAAATATAATTTATATATTAACAATATGTTAAATTTAATATATAAATATACCTTATAACATTTTTTTTCAAATATAAATATAACCTAGGTCCTAGGCCTCTGGTGAAATTTTGGGTCTTTGCTCTTTAATTAGCTTTTACTTAATTAGGTTTAAAATTAAAACATACTGTAATAGATACTCTATCGAGCAATACCAAACACTCCTATTAAATGTCTACGATCAAACAATATGTCAACAAGGTTTTACATTCTTGTTTTCTCGGTGAAGAATTAAAGTGTTTTTTTAAGAATATATTTGCGAAAGAGATATTTTAATAGTAGTAAGAAATATTTTAATAGTAGTATACTTTGAGGTGATATTTTAAAAGTAAAAAATAAAAACTTAAAATTAACCGAACGGTACCGATAGCGAAGAGATACTGATATAATTGAGATGGTTTTAAAAAAAATAAAAAATTGGTTATACATTATATAATACCTGAAATATGGTGATGATGTAATTTTAAAAAAATAACCGACCGAACAGTCCCATTGACATCCCTAACTATATTCATCCTCTCTTTGATTGAATACAAATATATTTAGTAGAGAAGATAAATGCATATAATTAATACAAAAATAATAAATATAATTTTTCGAATACAATTGAAATATATATAAAACTCTCACATATATTTGATTGAATATAATTGATACATAATAAATTTGAATGTATTTCTTCTTATTGACATGATAGAAAAAAACATATAGAGAGAGAGGGCGAGAGAGAGGAAGGAGAGGCAAGGGAGAGAAGGGAAGGATTTACTATAAAAAATAAAATATTGCTATTTTTATAATATTTTTAAACTATAGGTATTTTCATAAATAAGTTGTTAATTTTGGTTAGTTCCATAATTTTTCCACTAACAAAAGGAACAAAAAGAGACACGGGCCCAATAACGACCCGATTCCAAGAAAAACAAAACAAAAGACACTGGAAGGATATAGAGGCTAAAAAAATGTTCAATATATAGAGCGATTTCTGTGTTAATTGATTTATGTATCAAAATTATCATTCAAACAAATTGGCTAAAAGGAGAGAAAGAGACAAGATAGGCAGCTAGTAAGTTCAAGTTGCAGTTTATTATAAAATTGATAATACATGTGATGATACAATGGAAGCTGAATAATAATAATAATATCTGTTATTCGTCGACATGTCTGCTTCTAGCCAAGGATAATTGAATACTTTCACTATTTTAATTTGTTTGTCTTACTTTTCTTTTTAGTTCGCTACTCCCATATAATAATAATAATAATTGATAGAATCATTGACAAGTCATAAATGGACGAAAATGTTCATAAGTGAAAGTGAGAGGGCAACAACTTGGTTATTTGTCGACAAAATAATTTGTACTGTTATTGTTCTTCTTTACTCTCGTGACTAAGAATCACTACTAATATAGTCTCCTCATATAATTGATATTTGTACAACTCCAAAATTCATTGCCCTAACCAAATGGCTACCATTATTATCTCTATTATTTTGATCCTTCAATTATTTTTGCAAAATTGTCTAGTCCTTGCTACTCCAATTCTTGGCCAAAGTAGAGAAGCTTTGGAGATAATCATCGGCGGAGGTGGTGGTAGTTCTCCACCACCACCTACACCGGATAATCAAGATTGTCCACCACCTCCTCCACCACCAGAACCTCTTTGCCCTCCGCCACCATTGCTCCTCTTTGAAAGTAAACGTGTCGAGATTGCCTATCATGTCATCCAAAAGTTTAAGTCCAAAATCACATATGACCCTCATCGTATTACAAAAACATGGATTGGCTCTGATGTTTGTAACAAGTACAAAGGTTTTCGTTGTGCCACGGTTCCTGACTTAAAGGTACAAGCACTAGCTGCTGTGGACTTCAATCAGTACCAATTTGATGGCCCTGACCTCACTATTGACGGCTTTCTTGATGAATTACCAGACATAACAATCTTTCACGCAAATACCAACAATTTTAAAGGTACAATCCCCAAGAAAATCGCGAATCTTCGTTATCTCTATGAGCTAGACCTTAGCAACAACAAATATTATGGTGAATTCCCAAATAACATTGTTTTTGGTGCCAAGAAATTGTATTTCTTGGACCTTAGGTTCAATTCATTTTCCGGGTTGGTTCCCCCTGAAGTTTTCTTGTTAAATCTCGATGTTCTGTTCATCAACAACAACAATTTAATCCAAAAACTTCCTGATAACTTGGGATCAACTCCAGTTCTTTACTTAACTTTAGCCAACAACAAATTCACCGGTCCAATTCCTCGTAGCATTGGTCAAGCTTGTAAATCATTACGCGAAGTTCTGTTCTTGAACAACCAGCTCACTGGATGCTTGCCTTATGAAATTGGGCTTTTAAGTAAAGCCACAGTTTTCGATGTGAGCAAAAATCAGCTAACAGGAAAAATACCTCATTCATTTGGATGTTTAGCTAAGATGGAGATACTTAACTTGGCACAAAATCAGTTCTACGGAGTTGTGCCTGAACTCGTGTGCAAACTCTGCAATTTGAAAAATTTGACGCTGAGTTACAATTACTTCACTGAAGTTGGGCCGGAATGCAAGAAGTTAATTCAGAAAAAGGTTCTTGATGTTAGAATGAATTGCATTCTGGGCTTGCCAATGCAAAGATCAGCAGAGGAATGTGCTGCATTTTTCTGTAAGCCAAGATCATGTCCTGATGAAAAGTCAATGGGATTTGTTCCTTGTAGCATTGGCAGTTCTGAGCAGAATCAACAGAACGCAAGTGAGACCGCGCCGGCGCCAAGAACTTACAGTGTTTTGAAACCGCATTCGTTGTAAATGCTTTGTTTTTTCCATGTTTGCAGATTGAACTATGGCAGCAGTAAATGTAAATTTGCCAAGTTTAATTTCCTTTATCTTTGTTGATGCATATTATGTTGAAATTATAATAAAATAATTACGTATGTTCTGTTTGGATGAGATGCACATAATGTTCAATAGAACGAGAGATGGTAGGTTGTGTAGCACAATGGCTCACTAATGCATCTATGGTTTTGGATAGCAATTATTGAGAAATTAAATTTTGATCAATTTTATTAGTTTATGTTAATTCGTTCATTTTAAAATTTAATAGGATGTGATTTGTAGTAAATCATATGTAATTATCTTAAGAAGGATGCATCAAAGGAGTCAATTAAAGATTACCATTGATATTCATTTATAGTAGTGTCAAATGAACGGGTTGAACTGAAATTGAGAAAATTGAAATAGGCAAGTTATTACAATTGATATCCATTTGTAATAGTATCGAACGGCCGAATTGAACTGAAATTGACAAAATTGAAATAGGCAAGTTATTGACCTATCCAAACTTACTTGGGAAAAATTAAGTTGCACTGAAAACTATGTATGCCAAGGATTAACAAATAAAATTTACTAACTCTGTTTCAAAAAGAATAGCCTAATTTTCTTTTTTATCTGCTTCAAAAAGATGATTCTTTTCCTTTTCTGGCAACACTTAATCTTCAACTTTCCACGTAAAATGTTTAAGATCACAAGATTAAAAAACATTTTGGTACATTTGACATAACTTTAATTTGAACCACAAGATTAAAAAAAAATATTTCTCGTTTCAAGTCAAAATAGACAATTCTTTTTTAAACTGAGGGAGTATATCTTGAAAATTCTTACTCTCAGCAATATTATGTAAGAGTAAAATAAAACTGAGTCAGTAGTCAATAATATTTGAACCACATTTAACACGCCTATTAATTTGAAAGATGACAGAGACAATAAATATCGACCTAACTCAAAGTAATTTTTTCAGAATATCGTACTAAAAGCTGGCATTTGATAAAGTTATTATCCTTTTCAACAAATCAATAATTCAGAAAATAAATTCTGGAAATGACTAATTAAGACTTGTTGATTTGAATTTGGGCCTTGGAGGAACAGGCCTGACAGCATTTTCAATTCAGAATTAACTCATAATGATATAATTTGAGTATTTCACAATTTACATCGCTAATATTATATGTTCTTTGTAAAATCACGAGTCACTTTTTTTTTTTTTTAAATAAATTATTTACAAGGGCAAAATAGAAATACAATAACTAATATTTTCAAAAAATTTATTTTATCTACATGTAACCACATTTAATAGTAAAAGATAACTGGGGTAAAATAATGTTACTTTATCTTAAACTAGGCTAAGATTTACCTAATGACTATATTTTTCTCTATAACATTTTTAATCATATTATATTAAAAGTAGGAAGCCTCCAAGTCTAAAGTTGAATTACGAAAATGATCATACAAATTTTTACTAATAATTTTTTTCTACACTAAAAAAAAGAAGAAACTTCTAGACAGAAAACCGTTCATTTTCTACATTGAATTTGAATGTAGAAAATTGTTCCATCTTCCCACAATTATTAAATGTTTGAATTGCTTAGTTATCACCAGTAATTATTTCAATTTTAATGTTTTGTTTCTTTCATCTTCCATGGTAGTAATAACTTTTTCTTATTCTTTATAACATTCTATAAATTTGCATAGAAAAATATGTACATTGATCAATCAAATTATCACTCAAACATCTAATTTCTTCACAAAAAACAGTGTTGAAAAAACAATCATAAGACAATTTTATATATTTGTTTCTTCAAGCATAGAGAATTGCTCTTCTCCTTCACTTTTCAGTAATCCTTTTAGATTTGGAAACTTTTTCATAAGTGTCCGTTTTGGTGCTGAACTCCTTTCCATAGCAAGTCGTTCCAAGTATGAGAACGTTGGGGCAAAATATATTATGCTTCTTTGGTTTTGATAATTGTATGAAATTTTATTTGGGTATTAGAAATATGCCGATTGTAATCACACAATTTATGAATTGTTAATTATTTTTTGGGTTTATATGATACTTCTTTTAGAATGCATTGTAATAATAATTGTGTTCTATACATTTTTTACTAATATTCCCTACAATTGTCTTGCTGAAAGTCTCTTTCTTTTTCCTTTTGTATAAATTAGCCCTTTATTTTCTCGCTTTGTATTTTATGAAAGTAGGTTTGTTGGGTTGCTATTATTTTTTATCTTTTGATAGACTTTTGGTGATAATCTCTTGAATTAATTGTCAAGAGTATTCCTTTTTGTAATTCTGCACTTTAATAGAGTTGATGTGAGATTAAATTATGAATTATAAATTCTTCATAGTACTGTTTCATATGCGATATGATGCGTGAAGGATGACGACTCAAAAATTGTATTAAGAAAGTTCTACTATGAAGTAAAGTCGTAAGTCTCACATTGGCTTTGTTGTTTATTTGATACAAATAATTAATAAATAAGAGTAAAACAAGATACAATAATAAATAAGATTAAAATTCCAATGAGTGAAGAAAGTTTTTGTTGATACTCTTCTCTTAAGGTCTCTAAAGTTTGTTAAAAAAATTATTTCATCTTGTTTGAATTGTGCAAACTAGGTATGTTAAGTTTCATTATGCTTCAAAGTGTAAAGTTGGATCATCATTTTACCTTTATGCTAAATTAAATATCTAATTAATTAAATATTAAACAATATCATATATATTAATTAAATACTAAAAGTGAAAAGGTGTTAAAGTAAAAAATTGAATCAACTTTTAACTGCAATAAAATGAGAAAAATATTAAGAAAGATGAAAATGAAAAGATCACGATTTCAAGACTCTTCATTTCTACAAATTAAATTTCAAAACTCTTATCTTTTCATTGAATGAAGGAAAAAATTGCACTTGCAAACTATAAATTAAGCATTGGACAATATATTATAAATCATAAGAAATGATAGTATTTAATTATCGATTTCAAAATCTTATTTTATTTGATTTCATCTTCTTCTGTGCATTATCATATTTAGTTGTGGTTTATGTGTCATTTTTTCCTTCTCTCAATTTTGGTGGCATCATATAAATCATAAATATAGGACAAGATATAGTGTATAACTATAATTATATGTGATAAGTTCAATGATTAACTATACTTGTTCGGTAAGAATCTCTTATTTCTTTATAACAATTTTTTTATGTTGCACAATATCAATTTCTGAACTTTTAAAATTTGTTGATTGCGTGACAAATATGAGATAAATACATTATTATTTGGAATAAACGTGCAACGCACGTTCCCGGAAACTAGTATATTATGAGAGGGAATCATCTACTGCTTTGCCTAATTTGGTGGCTCTTCGTTTAATAACATGTGTATTTATTACCACCTTTCGGAAATCATGGGCCCATTTAGCTTTCTGATTATTACGTGGCAGCTTCAGAGATATTATTAGGATTAAATTTTGGAATAAATATTATTTTATTGCATTTTTTAAAATTTTCTATCAGTTGAAAAAATTATAAAAAATCCTACTTTTCTTGATGTATCAGTTGTATATATCATTTTACGCGATGTGTCAGTCGGATACATCATTTTACGTGATATATCAATCAGATACATCATTTTATAATGTATCGGCACATACACAATGTATCGGGATGTTACTTTACGCGATGTATCAGTCAAATACATCACTTTACAGATGTATCGCGATGTTGGGTGATATATTCAAAATTAAGACGCGATGTATCAGAACGTTGAGGGATGTATCCGAAATCAGGATGTGATGTATCAGGTTTTGAAATGTATTCGGATTCCACCAAATTTAAGGAATTTTTGTAATTTGAAAAAGAGTAACGATAAAATGTAATTAGCTCTTAACACTATAGGATTTGAGTAAAATCTACTTAAATTTTAGCCCTTCATTACACGACTTAAGATAACATTATCTCTAGAAATTTCTATTATTTGAATTAGTTATAAAAAATTCCTTTTCATTCTCTCTTAACATCTGGATACATCACTCTACCTATATCAGATACACTACAAATTTGTTTGTATACAATGTATTTACTACAAATGTTATTGTTGATATATAACTCAATTATTTCAAACCTAAATTTGTATGAATATGATTTATAGTTATGTATTTAATACATATTTATGTATAGGGAGAAAGCGTGATGTATCTGTTAGCATATGCACAACGGAAGCATTATTCAAGATTACCAACATACATAATAGCATAATAATGTAAACTGAATAACTTGTGAAACTCTAACCTTTTGAAGTTTCACAGAAGGGACTCCAGGATTCCAGCCTTCTACTAATTCCTGACAAACTCTCTCAATCAAGTCTTGTGTGAGAATAATATATTCAGAAAAAAAATGTCCTTTTCTTGAGAACCACCACCCCTATTTATACTTTTTAACAGAGGTGAAATGTTTGGAAGATGAAACGTTTCTAGTCATAATTAATAGTCATTAACAATCATTAAATACCATTAAGTGTACTTAGACACCGTTAAGGATATCTAATAGTCATCAACAATCATTAAATACCATTAAGCGTATTTAGACACTGTTAAGAATATCCAACAATCATGATCAATAACCATCAACAACCATTAAATACCATTAAGTGTATTTAGACAGCCATTAAACACAAAAGATATTCAACATAAATTAAACATCATCAATAGCCATTATTAACCATTAAACACCATTAAGAATAGTCATTAAACACCTTAATAATCATTAACAACAATATTTTCTTCTTTCATCTTCTAAGGAAACAAAGAAATTAGTATTTTCCTTTTTCTTCTTTTAAGGAAATAAAAAGTTTTTCCTCTTTTAAAC
>JAJOOS010012043.1:0-12453 GCA_029582725.1 Solanum chiquidenum
TTTGATCTTTGATTGTTGTAGACTAGTAGCTGCAAAATAAAGATT
The DNA here is from genome assembly GCA_029582725.1 of Solanum chiquidenum. NCBI lineage: Eukaryota > Viridiplantae > Streptophyta > Magnoliopsida > Solanales > Solanaceae > Solanum > Solanum chiquidenum. The sequence goes on from JAJOOS010012043.1 coordinate 46, forward strand.
TGATCTTTGATTGTTGTAGACTAGTAGCTGCAAAATAAAGATTTGATCTTTGATTGTTGTAGACTAGTAGCTGCAAAATAAAGATTTGATCTTTGATTGTTGTAGACTAGTAGCTGCAAAATAAAGATTTGATCTTTGATTGTTGTAGACTAGTAGCTGCAAAATAAAGATTTGATCTTTGATTGTTGTAGACTAGTAGCTGCAAAATAAAGATTTGATCTTTGATTGTTGTAGACTAGTAGCTGCAAAATAAAGATTTGATCTTTGATTGTTGTAGACTAGTAGCTGCAAAATAAAGATTTGATCTTTGATTGTTGTAGACTAGTAGCTGCAAAATAAAGATTTGATCTTTGATTGTTGTAGACTAGTAGCTGAAAAATAAAGATTTGATCTTTGATTGTTGTAGACTAGTAGCTGCAAAATAAAGATTTGATCTTTGATTGTTGTAGACTAGTAGCTGCAAAATAACTTTCTTGTTTTTTTAATAACTGGTGTTCGAGCCAGCTTTCGTGCTCCCACGAGATAGCTGACACCTCGCACCAGCAATAGGTATTAGGTAACTTTGTCGACAAGGCTAGGCATATGGGAAGAAATCACCCAGTGTTTTTGTTTGCTGGGAGCAAAATAAACTTTCTCGTTGTTGTTGTAGGTGCACAAGTATTTGGTTATTTGAATTGTTTTAGCTTCATAAATATATTTAAACTAGCCTATCGATTGAAGTTTCTATGATTGGACTATAATGTGAGGGAAGAATTACAGTGTTGGTCAAAGTATTTACTAATTGAGGAAAGAAAGAAGATATACACGTTTCAAATAGTGAGAAGGGATTAATATTTGTTGGTTTCTTAATTTGTTTGGTTTGGAAGCTATTTTCTTTTTTGTTAGCTCAATGATTCATGAATTACTAAATCGAAGACGATTAATTTGCAGTTCCTTCGGTCGTTTCTATCTTGTCCTTGTCCCTTGATTGGAAGAAGGAATAACTGGTCGTACAAATTTCTGCAATTTTCTATGGGGTTCTATAGTATGTACATTTTGCTATTTTTTCATATGGAAGTGCAATGATCATTCTCAAGAGGTGCTTTAGGTCATTAAGTTTAGCTGCTCCGCCATTTTAAGCTTATCCTAAAATTATGTGATAAAGTGCGATTTCATGGGGAGTGATTTCCTTCTTTCAGCACTTTTGCCGACAGTGTCATTCATGCTTATAAATTTCCATTTGCAAAAAGACGGTAACTATTTCAATTTGTGTGTCCTGCACGTGTACAATACTTTTCCCCATTTTAATTTAGATTACCTATTTTCAGAAGTTTTGGAGAGCAGATAAGCTTTTACCTCTTAACAGGTTTATAGCTAGGAAATGAGCAAATAAACAGTTTTATTTCATGCGAAAGTATCTTACAATGACTTGAGATTTAATAGTGTGTGGTGGAAGCAGTTAACTAAGTTTTTCCAGTCTTTAAAGTGTTCTTTTGGAATGACTTCAGTAGGATCTGAAACCTTTGACTGTAGAAGTAGTTAAATAAATTTGAAATAGTTCAGTATTTGACATGCTACATATGCCTTTCTTTCTCCAGTCATATTTAGTGGCTTTAACCGCACCTCTTAGCTAGAGGAGAATCCAAGATTTGAATTTTATGGACACTGGATTGTAGGACAACGAAGGCAAGTGCTAAGTAGTTCTGAATTTAGTTCTTGTACATATTTACTGAATTTCTAGGAACATATATAGTGTTTACACCAAAGTTACTGGTTCAGTCGAACACATATCATAAAGCCTACATCCACCCCTGCACTTAGCCATTAAATCTCCACCAAGTTATCTGTAGTTGATTTTCTTATAGATAATAATTGTTTGATTCTATTCCTTGCACCAACACTCAAGCCCTCTACATGCGACCAAAGATATGGAGGTCTAAGCACCTGCATAAAATGTATCTCCTCCACAATTTAGAAATAAGTAAGAGGCTTCAGGGATGGTCTGAATCTGCCTATGTGTCTTCTCTTAAGTCAACAAGGCTTATGCTTTTGGTTATCAAAAGCAAGGCTTATGCTGGCAATTTATCATGGTGTAGACAATCTGGTCCTTTTGGCTAGTAGCAACTTTTCACCCCCTGAATTGGCGAAAAAAGGGTCCTTTATAAATTATAAGCACATTGAAGCTTGCTCATAATGTTCTTTCGATTTCTTCCAGTATTGATCAATTTCTGGAGGACACAGAATGATGTTATCTCACCTTAGTCACTAGAATTGCTCAGGCAATAATGCATAGCGGAAATATACTCAGCACCTCTTATTGGTTCCAATGAGACAATCTGAAATGGAGAATGTTTGGCTGACACTTAAGTTGACTAATCTGTTTTAGACTGTTTACCCATTTCCAGGGGCCAGTTCATTATTTGAAAGCAGGAATTGGTTAATTAATCAAAGGTTTTTGTCATATTCTTTTCCCAGTTTCAGGCTGGCGGCACGTAGTATGAGTATTAGAAAACTGAGACATGCATCAAGCCAATCACTGTTTAAGCCGGTTAATTGCTGCCAAAACTTCACAGTCTCTAGTTTGAACATGGTTAAATCTTGGCGCCAGTTCACTGTGCTCTTAGTGAAATAAATGGGCTAAATGATTTTGATTAGGAAATAAGATAAGGATTGGAGTTCGTTTGTCCAATTTTAAAATGTCACCTTGGTAGGCATAGTGGTTTTAGAAAAAACTGCTTAAAATTACACCAAGAATGGAGTATACTTCTTCCTCCTCTATGTGCTATGTTTCAATTCTCTATTCTAGTATTAAGTGAAAAGGTTTTTCCTTGAGTGTGAGGGGAGGGAGGTGGTTTGTTCTATGTTTGCTTGTATATGTAGTGTCAGTATGCTCCCTTATCCACCCCCACCCCCCAAAGAAAGGGTTCCGATACTCCCATTTGAGACTGGTAGATATAAGGAAATTATTGTGTTTCTGCACTGAGTTTTAGCATTCTCTACTCATTCACAATGTATTTTCATGCTTGTTACCTTTAAGTTCAAGCAGTATCTTTCTTCAGTTTGCATATGTGACCTTTCATAAATTATTCCTGCAGGATTTTAGAGGAAGTCAGCAGCCAACTAAGGTAAATATCTTCACCAGCTTCCAATATTATAGTGTTTGAAATTGGCTAGGATTAGAGATATCATCACGAGTTTTTTCGCTTGCTTTTCTCTGGTCAGTTATGTATTCTTTTTCCTAATACATCTATTAACTACTCTTGTCCTCCTTGTTTTCTTATTTATCATCCAGCTTTTCCTTTATTTTTCAGAATTATATCAGATATGAAACACGTCAAAAGCGTGCTGACTCCAAAAAAGCTTTGAAAAATCTTCTCTTTTATGGGGCATCTGGAAACTCTTTTGAGGTAAATATTTAATCTTTTTTCATTTCATAGATATGGTAAATCTTAGTCTTAGTTATAATAGGTCAACTATTACTGTCTTTGATAAGGGATTTCTTTTTCTATGGAGTGACATAAAATGTTTTCATTTAAAATAATTTCTTTGGATTAGTTTGTTTCCTGAATTATTTTCTGGTGTTTGGTTGGACATAAGGTAGGTGACCTGAGGCAACAATAGAAGTGGTACGGGGTGTCATTCCGGTAATAATTTTGAGTATTGAAGGTTGATAGTAGTATTTACTTGGTAGTTGAAGACTTGGAGTGATATGAAGTACAAGTTGAAATACTTACAAATGGGACGACTTACACACTCATTTTCCCTTTTAGGATATGTTATTTTTTGTTGAAAAACATTTTTAGCATGTGAAAATAACCAAACGCTACATTTATCAAGGGAATCCTCTTCCAAAACGACATGAATACATCCTAGATTGCTATTGCTGACCTCAATCATTGAACGCAAGGTCATTTTTGTATCTTGGAAAACTGAAAATCAGTTCTGCTATTTTTTCTGTTTCCTGTCCTTCCCAATAGGAGTTCCTATGTTTTCCATCTTTTACCAAAAGCAGGCTAATAGATAGTATTTTGTTGATGGATAAAATTTGTGATATCATTAGCTTATCACCAAGGTTGCATTCACATATGTATCAGTGTCTAAAAGAAACAATTACTATTTACCACCTACAGTGGAATGCGAGGAACCAGTTCCCCCAAAAAGTGGACTAAAGCAAAAAGTCAACTGCGATAATCAACTAAAGAAAGAAAGTTCCTCCAAGAAGATATGTCATCATCATATAAGGAAGAAATATCTTTGCACCAAACGAAGTGTTGTCGGATCAACTATATGAATCCTGATTATCCATTTCTTACCATTTGGATTGATTTCTTTCCAATACTCAATAACTTAGAGGTTCACCAACACTATAGGTCTAAACTGGACTAAAAAGACTCCTAGCCAATATTGAACCTAATGTAGGCACACCGTCATGACTAAGCCTTAATCTCTTGGTATGCCCTACTTCTTTCCAGTAAATACTCCAAACATGGGCAAAAAACAATTTATAGAAAAGGTTTCCTCTTCCTTTGCGACATCGGCTCCAGCTAGCAAACATCCAGTCGCTAGTAAAAGGTGTCAGGAGTGCGATTCCACAACTGTCAAAAGAAAGCTCCAGCAAGAAGCAGCTCAACCCCGTCACATTCTCTTTACAATAATTTCCATGAAAATACTAACGTAGTTTCCAAAGAACTGAGGGAGAAGTTTGAGACCTATTCTTATGTGTTATTTTTGTTTCTTCTCTTTTCTTCTTCTAGAACATACCCGCTTTCTCACCCCACCCCAACCAAAGGAAAAACTGTTTTATGTCTGCTTCCGAATGTGACGCTTGATCTGTTCATGTAACCTAAAAAACTGTCCTAATCAACCACAGAAACTTCAGTCTTTTCAACGAATCTCACTTGTCCTCTGTCTGCTTTTGAAGTGAATGAGTAATCTCTTAGGAGGATAAAAGGAGGATCTATGAGGGAACAACTCATAGTTGCAATTGTAGCATCAACTCACATAATGATCAAAGTTATCAAGGTCTAATGAGGATAGACCAAGTTCAGTGTAGTAAGAAAAATCACCTCGTATATAGAAGGAAAGATGGAGTCACATAAGCAGTGATGAAATTTTCACTTATACCTCATCCCATGTATTGTTTGTCTTTGTTCTTTACTGCTTTGCCTTTCTCCCCCGTCGCATCTTGACTCTGTTCGTGGGTTTCTGCTTTCTAAGGAAGTTATGGTCTACTGTAGTGTACTGGCTCAACTTCCTCTGTGGCTGAGCCTCCAAGGCATGAATGCCACCTTTTCTGGTTCAAAGTCCGCATAGTATAATGTGTTCAGCTTCTGAACTTTAGTATCTGATCAATTGCATGCAAGTACTCTTTTTGTATTAAATTCTCTTCTCATTTCACTATTTTTTACCTCAAAAATTTATTCTACTCATGGACAATATTCTATTTTCTTATTGAATAATTTACTAGAATGAATCTTCAACAATAAATGATAGATGGGATATGGATCGGGATGATCGTTCAGAGAAGAAAAGTGAATATAAGTCTGCTGCTCGTCTTAGAGATCGCTCAAGGAGAAGGATGCGTAAGTTTGTACTCTCATTTCACAATTGGGTCTCTGCTTTTAATGAATATTCTTATATCACACTTAAAAAATATCAGTGTGTTTCAACCTTTGGCCCCCTTCTTGAGATTCTTAAATTCCAGATGTAACTGAAACATATATTGCTATTGAAATTTGGTGCTTTGACCTAATTGGTTTGGTACTTTTTTGGAGCTGGGATAGTTTCGAAAGCTCCTTTACTGCCCACCTGCTAGATGGACTAGTGGGGTACCTATCAGGAAACATACTGAAAACAATGCCTTTTCAGAATGAACGCAATGCTCGTCTTCCAAATAAAAAAGGCTTATTGGCCGTGAGTTAGTTGCTATCATTCTTAAGTAAAATAGGATGAACTTGCCTTGCTTTGCATTTTTTCCATCTAGGAGTTGTATTGCAAGGATTTGAGCTTCTCAAAGTAACTCTTGAATTAATGCGTCTTTAAAAAATGGAAATTGGACTTGTTATGTCTGTCACAAAGTTATGTATGTCACAACTCACAACACTAGATAACCTTCTGTTATGCTTTCTGATTGCTAATCTCTAATATCTTTACATGGCTGATGGCGACACATTACTGAGCTTATTGAAGGATGCAGGTAACCTTCATTGACCCGTTAATTATTCGTTTTTAGGAAAAATGAAGAAACGGAGATTATGTGAAGAATTCGATGAATATCCTGAATCAGTATTCGAAGCAACTTTTGGTAATAAGTGGTACACTTGGTCTTTTAGGCCTGGTAAATCATCTAGTTTTGAAGATCTGTTCTCCCGAAGACAAGAAACAGACTGGTCAGAACAAAGGCATTACAGATGGGATAATGAAACTGAAAACGAGACACATACAGAATCCAAATATGAATCGTGTAATATAGGGTCTTACTCTGAAAGAACAATTCTCGGTTTGCCCCCAACAGGTCCTCTGAAGATTGAGGATGTCAAGAATGCGTAAGTTTTAGTAGTTTTGTGCTCTCCATACTCGATTATATTGAAGACTAATGTAGATACTATTATTGTCCTTGCAGTTTCCGTTTATCAGCATTAAAGTGGCATCCTGATAAACATCAAGGCCCTTCACAGGTTAGCTCATAATTATAAAATTCCTTTGTTTGCCCTCGTATGTGATAAACTTATTCTTGTAAGCACCAGTTAAAGGCTTTTTTGCATTTTTCAAGTGAGGAACATTTCTTAGGAGGTCAAGAGGAAGTATATTTTGAAAATGTATAAAATGGTCATTAAAATCATCTTGCTGTTCATGGTTCTGGCTTGTAAAATAAATGAAGATAAGTGTGGTGAGTGTGAGCAATAGAGTACATTGTTGTTGTCTTTTAGTTTCAAGCAACCCATCATATGTTAGTCGGGTTCATTGATACAGAAACATGTCATGAGGTTATAGACAATCCGGAAGGATTGTTTGCGTGTTGTTCTTTGGTCTTAATTGTGGTGCGAGTGAGCTATGTCAATGTCTTTTTAAGCTTCAAGGAAGAACCAGGTTTGACATGTGAACAGAGACATTATAAGTATTGGCATGTTCAACATATTTGCGTGTGGAAGCCGGAGGTAGGGAGGAAGTAGGACACCGTTGATTTAGGATGTGATTTGATTTGTATGAAAATTTATCTTCTATTGTTTCTTGTACCTACCTTTGTGGTAGGGGTAAGGTCTGCCTACACTCTACCTTCCGGCTTCCCCAGACCCCATTTTGTGGGACTACACTGGGTATGTTGTTGTTACAGCGCGTTACAATAGCCTATCCCACTTTTTGGTTCCTTTCTTGAAACTTTGTTCTGGAATTTAGCTACTCATTCGTATTCTAGGAGTCCTCCTCACGAGATGAGTCATTGAATTTGTGCAGGCAGCAGCAGAAGAGAAATTTAAAACTTGCGTCACTGCATACAAGTCATTGTGCAACGCGTTCTCCCCAGCTTAACCTTTATCTAACGTATCTATGGCTTCTTTTCTTCGAGTTTCAGAAGCCAAAATCACCATTCATAGTATAATAATAGCTAGCTGAGTCTTATGTATCCTAATTTAGTTCTGTATGATTACTTCCATCGCTCTTGCAATAAGGGGGGGGACTCTTTCTTTCCCAGCAGAGTCTTGAAAATGTACTTAATAAAATTTTGGAGTGATCATACCAGTACTATTGTATCGGATTCCATCAGAACTTTGAAGTTAAGCGTGCTTCGATGAAAGTAGTACTAGAATGGGTGGCTCTTGCTTGGTTGCTTTGCATTCTTTTGTAATATTGTAATTTTTTGGTATCTCGACATTTTTAGTCTATCGGCTAAAAGAAATTTCACCTGCCTAGTCGTAACTATTGTTAGCGTATACTCGATGTATAATGTATATAGAAATTATACATTGACTATATGTAGTTTACTTGCTAAAGTTTTTAAAAAATAAAATAATTTTCTTTGGTTTTAAAATCCTTGGGTTCTCTCGAGAGGTGGGAAAGGGATTTTACTTAAATAATTGTGAAGCTCATAGATTGGCTTGGCAGTAATAATGATTTGTGTCCTTTTTATGACAGCAATTTCAAAACTATTACTTGTAACACGAGATTTCAAATTTAGTCACACTCTATGAACATCAAAGGACTAAAAAATTAGAAAAAATCAAAATTATAAATAACTCAAACTTTTGAATCAAATAACTTTTTTTTTTCCTCCTCCTTTCTAAAATTACGGTTGACCAACATTTTTACCACCTTTTGAATATAATAAATATAACGCCTTGAAAAATATAATAGGAAAAATGACTATTATTAATGATGAAGATAAATTAGAAATTAAGTATAAAATTATCCATTGATTTCATAAAGTGGACAAATATTGTTGAACACCCCAAAATATTGTAGTAAACAACTATTGTTGAACGGAAAGAGTAGTTGACATCCTTTCACACTAGAGTAGTTGTAGTATTTCTCTAATAGTTTTTTCTTCTTGGATACATGCTACTAATATATTCTTTCTTATACTTTGATTATCACACTATTTTATCATAATTAATACTATTTTTTATAATGTTTAATCATGATTTATTCGAAGGCATTTAATAGGTTTAACAGTATGGTAGAAATGTGTTAATCTGTCATGTGGCAGCTTTCTCATTATTGGTGAGCAGCTACTTATTATAAAGTGTTAAATTCATTTTATTTTCGCTTTGCGTGATATAGTTTTCGCATTTAACTCTATTAAAACAAACATACCTAAAACGAATATACACATTTATTAAACATTCAAAACCACAAAAACAAGAATAATAATAATACTAGTATACATTTCAATAAACACTCATATTTAAAATAAATAAAGTCAATTTCATAAAGTACAATTTTAACTAATTTAAAAAATCAAACACGTCACATATTAATTAGAGTCCAGTAATATAAAACGAAGAAAGTATCCACTACTTAAATTACTACTCCACATTTGAAGTATCATGTAAAAGAGCAACCAAATACACATATACCAAAAATCCCACTTTCTCCATTCTACCTTTCCTTTATCCCTTCTTATATTGGAATTTAAATTTCCAAATTCGTTCAAAAAATAATGTCATTTTTTTATAATTAAAAATAATTAAACTTTAAAATTCTCATTCTATCTTGAATGGAACAATTTATAACCAATCAGACAAGTGTGAAATATATTATAGATCATAAATTTCAAATCTTCTTTCTTTATAAATTATATGTCAAATCAAACAATATCACATCGACACGGGAGTAAATAACACACAAATCTCTTTCCTAATACTCCATTTGTCCCAATTCATGTGGCACTATTCATTTCTCAACAGTCAAACTGATTAAGTTTGACCGATAATTTGCGCATGAAAATTTCAATTTTTTTGAAATAAAATTTATATATTTGTAAGTTACGTAAAAAAGTATTAAAGTCACAATAATTGATAATTCAAAATATTTAAAACATCTATGAAAAACTTACAGTAAAAAAATAGACTTATTTAACTCTCGAAATCTAAAAAGTGACATATAAATTTAACGAGGGAGTATGATATTTTAAAAAGAAAATCTAGAAGCACTAACATACAAAACAAAAATGCACATATCCACAATTTTAAATAAACAAACTACCAAAAAATAAAAATCACAACCCATAATTCATCCAATTTTTTAAAATTACAACAAACATTTTCCATCAAAATTCCTAAAATTGCCCCTCCCCCACCCACCCAAAACCCTAACCAAAGTTCATTCTTTTGAAGATCTCAAAAACAGAGTATTACAACAGATGAAGAAACCATAAATCCATAAATAAAAATCAAGAACCCAAAATGCAATGCCCAATTCCTCTTAAACTTACCAAAATAACTCTCTGGTGGTTCTTGATAATGTATTTCAAATTCATCCCCAATTTCTTCAACCCCACCATTGTTAATCCTCATCTTCAGTTGCCTTAACCTTTCTGTAGCTAACCCTAATGTCAATTTATGACATCTCCGTTGATACTTAAACCCATTTATGCATCTCAATGTTTGCGCTACAGATACGTAGAAAATCAGATGGGATAACGAGAGAAGCCCAATGGGTATCCAACAATGTCGGCATTGAAGCTTCGGAGAAAGAGCTTGACCCAGGAAGATTAGAGAGAGGAAGATGAAGAAATGTTGAAACATCTTCCATAGTTCCTTTTTTTGTAAATCGATTGCTCGTTTTTTCTCAAGGGTTTTTTCGAAATGGAGCTGGATTATTGTGTTGATTGCTTGTAGAGCGGTTTCTTTTTGGATCAGATTGTTTGGGTGGTGATGGGTTGGGGCGGCATCGTAATCCCCCATTGGAGAAAGCTTGAAAGAGTTTTAAAAAAACAGAGAGAAATTGAGGGGGTTTTGAGTTTAATGGTGACAGTGTGACTGTCAACATGTGGGGTATGTTAGTTGGAAGGTTAGAATATCAAGGTGAGAGTAGAGTTTGATAACCGCGATTTATTTTTACTTGTCATGTTTTGTTTTACACGTAAAACTAGAGTCTTTTCTTTTCTTTTTTTTTGTCTTTCATCGGATATTCGGAGCAATTCACGACTCATTTGAAGATGACGCTCCCACAGGCTCAAACCCGAAAAGTTAGAATATCAAGGTGAGCATAGAGTTTGATAATTACGGTCTATTTTACTTGTCATGTTTTGGTTTACACGTAACAATAGTTAGTAAAATTATTCTTATTTAATATTTTTTAAATTATATTAATATCTAGAAAAAATTACTTAAATATATAATTTATTTTATCATATTTTCTAAAATTTTCTATCATTTGAAAATATTACAAAAATTTCTACTCTCTCATATTCTCGAATACATCACTTTATGTGATCTATCGGGACGTTGAGTGATGTATTCAAAATCGAGACGCGATGTATCTGAACGATATGTGATGCATCAGGACGTGGAGATGCATCCGGATTTCACCAAATTTAAGGAATTTTTATAATTTAAAAAGAATAGAAAAAAGAGGTAATTAGCTCTAAACCGAGATGATATTTCTGCTTATCAACGCAACGGCATGGAAACGTGATGGGGTGGGGTCCATGTTGGATTGTCTATGGATTAGTATGAGATTAATTAATTATACTCTTGTCTTTGTCTTAAGATGCTTGTGGGGGTTTTAATATTGTCTTAAGATAATATGTAATAATTTCTTTATTTATTTATATGTTATCATTATGATATTTAAATTGCTAAGTATTTTTTTAAGATATTGCACGGACAAGCTAATAGGCACCTTAATTATTTTATTACTAATTTTCTTTGATCAAAGTAGAAAAAATGGATTTTAAAAAGATTAAGCTAAAGTTCCTTAACTCTTTTAGACAACTTTTAAGAAACGAAAAATATTACAAATAATATACATTAAAATTTTCGAAAATATTACAGTTATATCAGAGTGTATAGTGTGGTTTTTATTTTCTAATTATGGTTTCTTTTTTCTTTTCATGTTTTGGAATTTTACACTGCACAACATCCTAATAAATTTTTTCACAAAAAATAATCCCAATCTTTATTTTGCATATTCTAGTCAGTATGCAATGTGTATATCTAATATATACATGTATATATTAAATTTTTCATAAGTAATATCACGTTTGGTAGTTAGTTAGGAGGTAAGCTATTGATGTATAAAATTAATATGGTGTTTGGTTTATAATTTAGAAACCCACATAACTCATAGATTATAAGTAATGAGAGAATGTATGTATTATTTTATGCAGCATAGCAGATAGAATGTGGAATAATTAATACATGAATAATTGATCTCTGCATAACTAATAATACCCGCATAAAAATACATGTTCTCATAACTAGTAATACATGAATAACTCTAACCAACTACTAAACGACCCTCGAGTATATGCCAATAATCCTATATACACTGATTGTATATTGGATTTGATGTAACAATTGGTCGTTTGTTAAAGTCTTTGTTGGGTTAGTCTTTGAGTTTTGGGTCTCACGATGTGTTTCATGTACCCACTTTAATATGGTTGAGCCCAATGTGGCCCAACTATTATTATTGTTCCCAACTATTTCATTTGATCGATTTTTAATTTTAATATAAATTAAAGGGAAAATTGTATATAATAGCAAACTATTAATTTAAATTAAATGCTATAAATATAGTTTGATTTAATTGTACTCCATAGCAAACTGTTGCTATTTCACCTCTCTCCTGGTGAATCTCGCTCGCCACTCTCGTTCTCTCCCAGTCTCTCTCATTTTTTATACAAACGCAAGTGTATAAAGTGCGTTTGTGTTTGTATAAAGCAAGAGAAAATTGTATATATACATATATTTTCGTTCTCCTCTCTCCCCT
>JAJOOS010012044.1:0-10885 GCA_029582725.1 Solanum chiquidenum
ATAATAATATTTGAGTTCAAGAGAATTTGTCGGCCATGGTGATGATATCTTGAGAAGAAGAGAGTAGATTAGTTATTGTTGGAATGAAATTGTACGGTAAAATTCTTGAATTAGAAAGGAGACATAATTGAGTGATAAATATGGGAGGGGAGAATTAAGAGATAGTGGTTGATTTGGAGTGAAAGAGTTAATTAAACAGATAATTAATAAATCCTAATTTTAAGGGATGTGGGTATCTAATTGTTTCTTCAAATAATATATTAATATATGGTATAAAATACTAAAAGTGGTAATATATGTAATTGTTTGAAAGTAAAGATAATATTAGTATATACAATAGTAATGTATGTCTAATAAGGTAGTTTATCCATTATTTTAATCTGACAATTTACCCATTATGGCATTAGTGGGCTTCATATCTACTTGCAAGTGAGAGTCACACTAGCCTATAACAATCGGTAGAATTGGTGTGCACCAGTCAAGTTATTAATGACTTTTGAATAGATCATACAGTTAAACTTGATCTATTTTTAGATTTTTTTAGAGCTTATTTTTTAATTAAATTAATTTTTGGACACGTGTGCTGACGTGTAGCTCAAATTATTTTGTACAAGATATTACAGAATCATCTAAGATTATTACAACATACATTGAGTAATAAAAGAAAAAATTAAGAAAAACTTTCATGAATGTGACACTTTTTTAGCTATTTGATAGTTAAAATCAAAATATGTGAATATGATATCTCAAAATTGAACAAAAATACTTCAATATTCATGCTCGGGACAACACTACACATAGAGCTGTCAAAATGGGCTGGCCCAACCCAACCCAACCCAACCCTAACGGGCTAGAGAGTTAAATGGGTTGGGACGGGCTGGCCCTTTTAATTAAAGGACTGATAAAATAGCAGCCCAACCCATTCCTAAGCGGGCCGCGGGTTGGGACGGGTTGGCCCTTCAACCAAAAAACGGACAATATTTTCCTCTTAGAAAAGATACGAACGTTGATGTCCGATGGACACAACATCAATTCATACATAAATTCATTCATGAATTACATATACTTCAGTGAATATTTACAAAATAAATACATAATAGCCAAGATACAACATTCATAAGATTCATCCGAGCAAAAAAATATTACATGATCATTATTTTCATAAACAAGACAATAAAGGAGAAGTGAAAAATTAGGCATAAAAACAGAAGTAAAAGAGGTCAAAGATTCATAGTTATAATAGAGTAATGAACTTGGGTTAATAAGAAAATTTAGTGGGATAATGACCCTAAAATGTAAAAGATATGTAAAAAATATAGTCGTGATTTTATATTGATAGTTTAAAAATATTTATTGACAAAATCTTAACAAGTAAAACACTACCTAAAATATATATGATAAATATTTTTAAAATTCATAGCCCGCGGGCTGGCCTCTGAGGCTTGCGGGTTGGGCCTACGAGGCCAGCGGGCCAAATGAGGCTAGGCTAAAAAGCCTCGTTCCTAAATGGGCTGAAAAAATTGAGTTCAACCCCATTTAATTCAAGGGTTGGGTTGGGCCAGCCTAGCGGGCCAAGCCCATTTTGAAGGCCCTAACTACACATGTAAGTTACGTGGGCTTGAGAAGAAGAAATGGTGGTTAGGGAAAGTAAATGGAAAACTTGAATCTTTATTAATATTTAATTCAGATGGTGGGACTTTTATGTAATGACCCGAAAGGTCATTTTTTGAAATTTTCATAAAATTAGCATTTTACCTCGCCTAATAGTTTCCCCTAATTATTTTTGATCAGTTGGTGAAGTTGGTTTGAAAATTTTTGATCTATTTGTTTAACTATAGTTAATTAATTACCGGGTAATTTTTAGATAATTAATTTAGTTGATAATAATTGGCCAAGTCTGAAATTTATTTAACACCCTATACCATTTGGCCCATAAAAATTAAAATAAGTGAGAATGGAAGTCATAACTCAAAACCAAACCGAACATCTCTGCAAGAACTCGAGGGAATCAAATATAAGGTATAACCACAACCTTAATTCTTGTTATTATTGTTAATGATATTGTAATGTGGATTTGAGGGAAAAAGGGATCAAATTTTGTAAGCTTTGAATGGCAATTCCTTTTTGTTGTTCGTAGTCTTTTATGCCCGGGAGGAGAGGGGGACAAACTTTGAATGCTTATATTGGTAATGGTGACTATAATTTGTATATGATTAGTCAATCATTATTAATTATATAGAATGGATTTACAATAGGTTTAGGTTATGTATGTTATTTATTTTGTAAGTTAAAGTTAGGGATTCCTTAAAGTTACTAGACGCATTTTTGTTTCAGGTTTGGGGACTTCTTGTGGTTATTATTTTATAATACAAGCTTGACATATTGAGTCAAGTTACTACATATTGAGTGCGTTGTATTATATTAAATTTATTAGAGTTATGTCATTTCGAGGAATTAAGAGTTTACTCTAGGCTTGAAATTTGGAAAATATGAAAATTGATATGTTAATTGGCATCAAGATTAAGAATCTGATTACTCTTTACTCTTATTTTTGGGAGATTCTCTAACTGACAACCATCACTATGAGCTATGTGATGATACAACATCTCCCCCACGCTGCCAGAACTGTCCTATACCTTGCCAGAGTATAGAACACCTCAACTAAGTGGATCCACTAAAGGTCTGCTCGAAAGAAATAAGGAGTCATTAAAAAATATGATCCTTGACCCATGTTGGCTACATGGTTTATGAGGAATGTGAGTTGTCTAAACTCATCCTCATATTGGTGCTCAATACTACTCCTTATAAATATAGACTCATGCTCAAATGCGTAAAACATACTATTTCTCAATTTGAGGTAATTGCTCAAAATATCCTCTTAAAAGAGGTAACTGCTCTGAATTGGTCACGTCCTGAGCCTACACCCTGGACGCGACTGGCACTCGAGAACCATTGTTGGCCCCAAGCGAACCCTTAGCTTGGCTCAACTCTCAGCGAAAGACTTACTCAATATAAGATAAATTTAAAAGATAAACTTTACTCAACTGTCTCAAAAGACAAACTCAGAATGTTTTAAAGGAAATATTCAACTGGCCAAAGAGGCAACTCAAGTCTTTAAACATTAATAACTGAAATGAAAAAAACTCATGAACTACTGTTTATCTATCTATAAAGCCTCTAATACTATGAGGGATTTCTGGAGTAGACCCCCGATCATCCTAACAAAACTGAAATAACATGACAGAAATAACTGAGGGATCCTCCGAAAGCAAGGAGACTCAACAAAAAAATCTGGAACTCGATTGGACCAACGAAGCGCTGGTTGATGATCCTGGTTACCTGTATCTGTATCATGAAATATGCAAGACAAATGGCATCAGTACATGGAATATACGAGCATGTAAGGGAATAACTAAATATAACCTGCAAGCGTGAACTGATAAAAAGGAAACATACTCACCTTGGCTCTACTCAACTCATGGATACTCAACTCAATGCAATATAAAATGACGATAAAAGTGCAGTTTATATAAAGTATTTAAAATAGTACATAGAAACTTAATGTATTTAAAAATACAATAATAACTCAGTTTTTATGTAAAAATACAAAATAATTGTGTTTGGGAGATTCTCTAACCGACAACCATCACTATGAGCTATGTGATGATACAACATCTCACCCACGTTGCCAGAACTGTTTTATACCTTGTCGGGATATAGAACTCTTTGAATAAGTGGATCCACTAGTCTATGCTAAAAACCAATAAGGAATCATCTAAAGAGTATGACCCTTTCTACCCACGTTGGCTACATGGTTTATGGGGGCTGTGAGTTGTTAGAAATCTCCCCCATATCGGTGCTCAATACTACTCCCAAAATATAACTTAGCTCATATATTTTTTTAAAAACATTTCCTCTTCCTCAACTTTGATATTATTACTAAAAAGGTTTCTCTTAAAAGAGATAGTGTTCAAACTCCTCATGAACTCTTTTGGAAATCGGTGCTTCCCCTTCTCTTAAATGTAAAAACATTTGTCTTTGGAATACTTAGTTCCCATATTTTTATTTTTTTAAAATGAAGCTCAACTTTACTCTTCCTCAACTCAAGTACTCAAGTCTTAAAACGAATTTAAAAGATTGTAAAAGACTTCTCAAAAAGACTCGAAAGAAGTCTCAAGACTTGACTCTTAACTCTACCTTGAATTTGAATTATGAATTCAAGAATTATACTTTGTATTGTAGGACCTCTCAATGATTTAGGAGGGTTAAGATAGTTGATCATAAGAACGAGTGAAGATCCAATTTAAAGAACACTGGCACGATGCGGAATTGGAATTAAATAATTTTTTAGGTAGAGGACTCTATATCCTCTCCGCGACATGGAGATGGGATAATTATCTGGGGATTGAAATTCTAAGTGCTTCCGCGATGCGGACCTGAGCGCAATTATTTGCTCGATCTTTTCCTCTCCTCACAAACTTGATTTAACTCATACCCACTGCAAATCTAAGGTCAAAATTCATGAATTCTCATAACTCAGAACATTTCCAGGGAAACCCACACAAATAACTAATCAAACAACTGAGCTATTATGAAAAACGCTCACCTCAAGGATTTCCAAGACCTCAATTTATCAATTTAGCTCAAGAACTTCTCAAGAACTCAATAATTAACTTTAAGAATGAATTCATGGGAAAGAGTTTACATAATTGGCATGAGGGCAAACAAATTCAACACTATGAAAGTTTGCATACCCTAATTTGGTGAAACAAACCCTCGATTTCGCAAGAACCTTGATGAACGCCTTGAACCTTTCCTTTTTTCTCCTTTTTTCTCCTTTTTTCTCTTCTTGAGCTCCCTTCTAAAATCCCAAGCGTAATTAGGATTTGTAAAACTGAACAAAATCAATTTAGACCCAAAAAACCTTACTAAAAACGTTTTAAGTTGAAGGGGTAAGGAAAAGACCAAAATACCACTCATATTTTTGGGTAACTTTCCTTAATTGGACAGGCCAACTTCAAACAGGCATATCTCCCTCATATGAGCTCAAAATTTAGCAAACTCGGTGGCGTTGAAAAAAAGATTCGAAGACCTTTCATTTGATATCTTATGAGCTACCTACCTCATCATGTACTGAAAGTTATGGTCATTTGAAGTTGATCCAAAACTCACATTTAAGCATAACTTGTAAAATTTCAGATTTGGCTCTTTCCCAATTAGTTCTTTCTAGATTTAACTCTTTCTAAGGCTGGATGTTACAATATGTCATGACCCAGACCATCGTGATTGGCACCCACACTAACCCCTCAGGTGGGAGAACCATTACTACAACACAACTAACCATAAAACTACGCATTTAAAGATACGGAAGCAGGTTTAAATGCAGAAATAAAGTAGAGTTCCCATAAAAATCCAAAAGTCTAATAACGAATTGGGGAAATAAATGCCTAGAACCTGAAAGTCAATGTACCAAAACTCTAACAAGGTACCATAAGTCTAAGAAAATGGGTACAACCCAAACTAAACAAGAGAATCATCTAAAGAACTAGTCTAAGTCCAAAGAAATGGACTAAACAAGGGAGAACCCAAGGCAGCCCAGAAGAACTGGCTCACCCTTGAATTCGACGACGATCAACGATCTTCTAAAAGAGGTCAGTAGCCACTTGAAGATTCCCTCTACTCAACAAAGAAAGAGCAAGTGCAGTATCAGTACACAACCACAGTGTACTGGTAGGATCACGCTGCTATCCCACTAAGTGCAATATAAGCAAGTAATTACAGCATCATAAACATGCATACACCGAGCATATACAATATTAATATCATTTCAGGATCAACTTACAATTCCACCTTATCAGTAAGTGTATGCACAACAAGTCATTGGTCCTCTCATGGAACCCATACCCAAACAGTCAGTGTACCGGATTGTGGTACCTGTTCCAAGTTAAGTGTGTCGGATTGTGACACCAGTTCCCATATTTATGTCGGTACGTGACATCTGATCCCAGTTAGTGTGTCGAAACGTGACACCCACTCCATTCAACATACCACAATCACAATGTACATTCTCACAATCATACTATTAAGAGGTGATTCATGGCATATAGTTATCGTTCATACTCATTTACGATTAGTGTGATTAATAAAAAAACATTCGCATCATACATGCAATATAATGAAGCAAGTACAAAAATATATCACACAACATGAAATCACAACATCACCTACCTCGAACAACGCTTGAATCCCCTAAGAAACTTGATTCTTCCCTTTCCGGATTCTTTCCGCTTGTTCTTGGTCTACAAACAATCATAATAATGTGAGGATCAATAAACAAGACCTAAATACCTGGATTATAATTAATGAAATCAACCCTAGGACAAACCCTTGATCCCCATACCCAGTTTAGGGCTTTTTCCACCATAAATCCCAGATCAAAAACTCTTCTCCATCGATAAATACCTAAGATTCTAAGTTCTACGAATCAAAAAAGGATTCGGGGAGTGAAAACCTTACATTTAGCCTCAAGAATGGTGAAAAGTTGTCAGGAAAATACTTGGGTTTGTTCCTTAGTTCTCAAAGTCGAAACTTGCAGAATAATAACATTTTGGGATTTATTTCTAACTTAAGTCGCGTCTGTCCTGCCACAGCGGTCCTCGCCCCGCTACAACAACCCCGTCCTGGCAGCACTTATCCCGCTCCGGCGGTTGTGGCGGAGACAAAACGTTCGGGAATTGAGTTCCAAACACATATTTCACAACACATCTTCATCCCACAACACTCAAAAAATACCCTCTCACGCTAAGATCAGTGTCGGCAGTTCTACTCGCCCGAATTCGATTCCCTAAAGTCCTACGAGTTCCTTAAACTCTTAGCTATCTACTTATATGATCAAATTCATAATTTGATCTCCCATTTGCTACCATATTTCCCTAGACCTCACTGACTTCGATTTCGTCCAAATCTGGACTAGGTTGGGAAATTTCAAGATACAACCAAAAGGTTTTTCGGCCCAAAAAATTTCCCCGTTGGCTTTTCTATAACGACGTGAACCGGTCGTTACAATAGATACCAATTTACCCATCACTCGTCCCTGAGTGATAAACTAGGGAAAATAGGCTAAAGCAAGAGCGAAGTAGTACCTGAATCGATGAACAACTGGGGATACTTGTCTCGCATGTCCTTCTCAGTTTCCCAAGTATCTTTCTCAACTGAACGATGCTTTCATTGAACTTTCACGGACTTAATCTCTTTGGTCCTCAGCTTCCGGACATCACGATCAAGAATTGCAATTGGTTCTTCCTCATACTGAGGGTCTTTGTCTTGTACAACAGAGTCCCATTTTATGATGTAATCCCCATCTCCACGATATCTCTTCAGCATGGACACATGAAATGCCGGATGAACTCCCGATAAGTTAGGAGGTAAAGCCAACATATATGCCACTGGCCCTACGCGGTCAAGAACCTTAAATGGCCTAATGTATCGAAGACTAAGCTTACCTTTCTTGATGAATCTCATCACCCTTTTCATGGGTGATACTTTAAGAAGAATGTTCTCACCCGTTTGAAATGTCATGTCTCTTACCTTATGGTCTGCATACTTCTTCTGTCTACTTTGGGCTACTAAAAGCTTAGCTTGAAAACTCCTCACTTTATCTTGAGCATCCTTCACTAAATCAACCCCCAAAGGTTTCACATCTCCAGCCTCAAACCATCCTATGGGTGATCTACATCCTCCCCCATAAAGTGCCTCAAATGGTGCCATATTAATGCTGGAGTGTTAACTGTTATTATAGGAAAACTCACACAAGGGGAGGAACTTATCCCGATGACCTCCAAAGTCAATCACGCATGCACTCAACATGTCCACTAACACTTGGATAGTTCTCTCCGACTGCCCGTCCGTCTGTGGATGGAAGGTTGTGTTAATGGTGAGTTAAGTACCCAACTCCTCATGTAATTTTCCCCAAAACTTGGATGTGAATTGCGTACCACGGTTTGAGATGATAGAAAGGGGCACCCCGTGCAGCCTTACTATTTTCTTTACATATACCTTAGCCAATTATTGAGTATTATAGTCTGTTCTGACTGGAATAAAATGGCCTGACTTAGTCAATCCGTCGACCACTACCCAAATAGAATCAGACTTCCCCAAAGTCTTGGGAAGACCAACCACAAAATCCATAGCAATTTTTTCCTACTTCCATTCTGGAATTAGAATTTTTTGAAGTAAACCTGCAGGCCTTTGGTGTTCATATTTTACTTGTTGGAATTTTGACACTTAGCCATAAACTTCGCTATATCTTTCTGCATACTAGGCCACCAATAGAGTCGCTTCAAGTTTCAGTACATCCTTTTCACACCTGGATGAATGGAATACTTCAAACCATGGGATTCTACCAATAAACTCTAAATCAAGTCGCCCACTCTAGGAACACAAATCCTTCCTTTAAAACTAAGTACACCTCCCGCATAAAGAGTGGTTTCTTATGCTATGCCAGACACTGTTTTATTTCTGAGCTCTTTCAAATATTCATCCTCAAATAATTTGTCCTTGATCTCCTCAATGAACGTGGCCCTTACTTCAATGCTAGAAAATATCCCACATCTTTATGAGATGCCCAACTGCATGAACTTAGACTCCAAATGTTAAATCTCTTCTGCCAAAGGTCGTTTGGATACACTCAAGAAAGCTAGGCTACCCATAATTACCTCCTTTCGGCTTAGTGCGTCCGCCACTACATTAGCCTTACACGGATGATATTGGATGGTCACATCATAATCCTTGAGTAACTCCATCCACCTTCGATGTCTCAAATTCAGAACCTTTTGAGTGAATACATGTTGTAGACTACAATGATAAGTAAATACCTCACACTTAACACCATAAAGATAATGCCTCCAGATCTTAAGAGCAAACACTACTGCTTCCTACTTTAAATCATGTGTTGGATAATTCCTCTTATGCACTTTCAACTGCCGCGATGCATAAGATATAACATTCTTATCCTGCATTAACACAACACCCAAACCCGAATGTGAAGCATCACAATAAACTATAAAACCTTTACCTTCCACCGGGAGTGCTAAAATAGGTGTTGCTGTCAAAAGAATCTTTAGCTTTTGAAAGCTCTCCTCACATTTTTCAGTCCATTCAAAAGGTACCTCCTTTTTGGTCAAATTTGTCAGATGTGTGGCAATAGAAGTGAAGTTTTTCACAAACTGACAATAGTAGCTAGCGAGCCACACAAAACTCCTAATTTTAGTCACAAAACTTGGTCGGACCCAATTCTTAAGCATTTAAATCTTTTGGGGATCTACCATTACCCCTTCCTTTGAAACTACATGCCCCAAAAAGGCAACCGAAGTCAACCAAAATTCACACTTAGAAAATTTTGCATACAACTTTTATTTCCCAAGAACACCTAGAAAAATACGAAGATGGTTGGAATGCTCTTCCTCACTTTTCGAATAAACCAAAATGTCATCAATGAACACTATCATAAACAAATCAAGAAAGGGTTTGAAAACACCATTCATCAAACTCATAAAAGTTGCGGGCGCATTTGTCAATCCAAACGACATGACTAAGAACTCATAGTGCCTATAGCGTGGCCTAAATGTCATTTTTGGTATATCTTTAGGCCTAATATTTAACTGATGATAACCAGACCTAAAATCATTCTTAGAAAAAATTGATGCACCCTGTAATTGGTCAAAAAGATCATCTATCTGAGGCAATGGATACTTATTTTGAATGGTGACCCTATTCAATTGACGATAGTCTATGCACATTCTCATACTACCATCTTTATTCTTATCAAACAAGACATGAGCACCCCATGGGGTATCACGACCCAGGGGTACCCCCTAGATGTGACACGACGTACAAGACTCCGAGAAGTCTCATACAAGCCTCTTAGCATATCATAACATAAGATAATAGAGAAGTGCAGGAAATTTAAAACATTTTCCAATAATATTAAAGTTTCATAAAACAAAGCGAAAGTCTTTAACATTGTCTCAAACCATCTAATACTTGCAAAAAACTTAGGGACGCAGTCGAAACAAAGTTCTAAACATAAAATAAAAGACATAAAGGAAAGGTGATCAAATCCTCAATGCTATGAGGACTCACCAAATCTTCACTTGCTTGCTCTACTAAGATCCTAGCCACGAGAATGGAACTCAATATCGTCGGACCATACATTTGATAAGAATGTAGGCAAGAGTATGCATTATAACAATAATGTACTAAATATGATGGCTAGCATAAATCATCAACATAAGAATAACATAGGAATAAGAGATAACAAAATAGTCATATACCATAATCAAATAAAAATCAACATAACATAAGAGAACCACTTCATAAGTACCCTCAAAGTTTTCTTGTGCAATGCATGGATAAGACCCCATAAATCTTACCCATCAAACTCCTTTAGGTCCTCATTCATATTTATTATCCTTTGATTTCATCCTTAGCTTAATTCTCCTAGGCAACGGAACATTCACCTTTGGTCAAACATATCAAGGAAAGCAACTATAGCAACAATCCAAGCTAAGCATACATCATACAAGTAAACCTCATATCAAAATATACTTACTATACTTCCTTGGAGTAATCTTGTTTCATCATGAATATGCTACCTTGATTAGGGATTAGTCCCTTATATTCATACTATTCATGGAAGAGTACTTCTTTAATAGTTCAAGACAAATCATGACTCGTGAATGGTTACGATTTACCAATTCAAGTCTACAAAGGAAATGCACCTTACAAAGCTAGACCAAGCTACCATGGAAAGAACCTTACTATACAAATCCAAGATAATCAAGGAAGAGTACTATTGCTCAATCCAAGCTACCATGAAATGATGTGG
>JAJOOS010012045.1:0-12779 GCA_029582725.1 Solanum chiquidenum
TATATATATATATATATATATATATATAGTGACTTGTTACCCTGATCGAGTTGTGAATAAAATATAAGGGATATCCTTATTATATGATTATATGTGAGATAAACAAATGTCTTTGCTTTGATTATATGTCAGATAAATAAGATTCATTAACTATTGACATGTGATTTTTAGTTTAGTTTTCTTAATCTTTGAATGTTCTTCAAGACTTGTGATTTTTTGTTATTTCATCGTGACAGATTGTGGTGGATCCTGATGCTCCGAGTCCAAGCAACCCAAATTTGAGGGAGTACCTACATTGGTTAGTCAGTTATTCGATTTTTTTACGTTATTAACGTATATTAGTTATTTAAAAACATGTTATCTACTACATTTTAAATATTTAAAATAGGATTTATATTAAGTATAGAGACGAAATTATATTCTACAATTAGATATATAAAACTTTTACATTATCCATATATATAACTTAATGTTTTTTTTTTTTTAAAATGTTGTATACTCTTTTTACATTAATCATTTGCAAAATATTTTTATATAATTTTTTTATGTCATTTATAAAATTAGAGAAACATAACATTCACTCAAATTTTTATGTCATTTATATATGATCAACTTTGTTAACTAGGTTGGTCACTGATATCCCAGCAACCACAGGAGTAACCTTTGGTAAGTCTTTTTTATATTAATCATGCAATATATATATATATATATATATACAAAGTTGCAATAATAATGTATGTTGCCAACAATGTGATTTTTTAATGATATTTGTATGAACATATATCCAACAAATATCTCTCCGTTCTTAATTAGAATTCTCTATTACAATTTCTCTGAAAAATGAGATGTTCACGAGGGGGATCACTTCTTTTTTTTACTTTATATAAATTCAAAAAAATCAACTTAGTGAAATTTTTTATACTAGATGATTATTTATAAGAACACAATTTTAAAAATTGTTAAATTGCTCCTTTTATAAAAAAATAAAATAACATTTATGACTCAATCAAATAAATTGGAGTTGGCAAAGAATCGTAAAAGCAGCCACGTTGATTATGAGGTGCCTACTTTTAGCCTTCTTTATATAGTAGTATATAATAATTCATGTTTTTTATTTAAATTTATCGAGATCTCAACCAATTTTAAATATTATTGTTTGCTTATTTATGTAAGGTAAATTTCAGTCAACTTTAATCATTTTATAGGTTTGGAAATAATACCTCCTCCATCTTTTTTTCTACGAAATTTATAAAATTCTTCTTAAAATAAACAAAATAAATAAATTTCATCTACAGGAACTTTAAAGAAATTCTACTTTTTAAAAATATTATATATTCTACTTACTTGGGGTACAACTTTAATAGATTGCACTTTTATTTTTGGGTACGATAATTATAGATTCTACGTACTATAAAGAAGAATATATTCTACTGAAATTTCTTTTGATTGGGAACCATATACTCTTCATATTTTTAATGATTTTAATTGGTTAGCAAATTTTGGAGACATATTAGAATTTTATGTCACGTCACCTACAAATTATTTTACCATTTAAGATTGTTACTTCTAAATTTTATAAATAATCTCCCCCGGGATAATTCGTCACAACATAACTTGGATTCAACTGACATATATGCTTTCTAACTTTGGACGTGGTCACGCTTAAGCTTGTATAAAGTTGAACCAGTTTACATGGTAATTCACGTGAGCAGTGGCGGATTCATGATTTTCGTTCGTTGAACCAGTTTACATGGTAATTCACGTGAGCAGTGGCGGATCCAGGATTTTCGTTCAGAGAGTTCGAAAAATAAAAGTATAAACATGTAAATAAGCCTCTAGAAATGGGAACCTTGAATTTTTTTGGGTTTAAAACCCCACTTTTAGCAACGCTTTCACTGGGATTCGAACCACAAACGCACAACTTAATTTTAGAGGGACTTACCACTGGGCCATCAACTTCTCTTTGTTATTGAGGGGGTTCAAAATATATATATCTACAGAAATACAAAAAAATTACTTTATATATACAGTGTAATTTTTTGCCGGGTGGGTTCGGGTGAACCCCCTGAAGACCACGTAGGTCCGCCCCTACACGTGAGATATACTCGATCGTATTTGTATTATATCATGTATGACACACGTGTCTACTTGTTCACCGGTATACAAGTTTAAGTGTCTATTTGTGTACGAGTGGCGAAATCAGAAATTTCATTAAGGGTGTCCAATTTGCACAATTTTCTAGATATATAGTATAGTATATTATAATTTTTCGACAAAGGGTGTCCAACTGACCACCTTGGGCTATATGTGGCTATACAAGGCTATGCCACTGTTGTGCACACCATAATTGAAGGATATAAATATCAGTTGATGCAAATATTAAATTTCACTTTAATTTTATGAAAAAAAAATTATATTTATTTTGTATTATAGGGAATGAAGTTATATGTTATGAGAGTCCAAGGCCTTCAATGGGAATCCATAGAATTGTTTTCTCTTTATTTCGTCAATTGGGCAGAGAAACTGTTTATGCACCAAATTGGCGTCAAAATTTCAATACAAGACAATTTGCTGAACTCTACAATCTTGGATCACCTGTTGCTGCTTTTTACTTCAATTGTCATCGAGAAAATGGAACCGGTGGTCGTCGTTGCGAATAATTATATAGCAGGAGCAATCTCGATTGTCGTACTAGAGAGGAGAGGAATATTATATAACAGGAGCAATATAATCTCAATCTTCGTAGACAAACGACGATCTCTAATTAAAATGAAAGCTTCTTGTTGCAGATATAGAATAAATTCTAATTGTGATGTATTATGATCTTCTAATATTTGGATAAGTATTAATTTATGATGATACTCATCGATACGATTTAATAATTATGTTTATCATTTTTAGTTTTCTAACTATACTATAAATAAAATAATGGTCACTAGAAGGAAGGCATTACCGTAGAATTTCAAAATTCATACGAGGTTATTAACATTTGTGGTTGTAAGATATAGCGACATTAAATCTAATAACAATTAATTAATGCTGATAAAGGTTTTAACTTTCTTTGTTAATGTGATATTTATTGCATCTAAACGTTATTTTTGTTGTAGTGACTGTATTAGATTCAAGTTATAAATACAAGTAATCCAACTCAAAAAGTCTCAATATGTATACGTATTTAATATAAATATAGAATCCAAACATAGATTATTGAATTCGTTTGAACCCGAACCTACATTAATTCAATGGTGTCTAAGCCACTGACCTACAGAGAATTTGTTCTAAAATTTTCTTTTCATAGAACCACTTTTGTAACATGAGATAAAAGGGTCCCTACCACTATGTAATGACAAAAAAAATATAAGTATCGACAGGAAATTATCTCTTTTTTAATTTGAACTTTGAAGGCAAAAAATAATAATAAAAATTTATGAAAGAATTGCATTTCGTACATCAACATTAACTATCGTGATATTTGACTTTTAATATCATCAAAGATGGTAATGAAATAGTAAGTATCACTCTATTTTTACAATTTCAATTTTCTCTTCTGGTCATTAAGATGTATCCGTAACTAAAACACTACATCCCCTCTATCCTAAGATGCTCAAGAAGCTTTGTCTATATTGATATTCCTTTAGACAAAAGCATCCAATTAAAAATCTTTCTGGCTTGATCAAGAAATTTTATATCCTCCAAATCGTATAGCGTTTTAATCGAAAAAAACTTCTCACAAAATAAATAACAAGAAAAACCCTTCTTCATGCCCCATGAATATCCCTGGTTTTGTTTGGAAGATCATGATTATTGAAATTGTTGCCATAGAAAGAAAACAACTACACTAACTACTGACCTTCTACCCGAATACGCGTCCTCTACCCTCTTATCTGGAATCATGTTCTCACCTCCTCGATAACCTTAAGCTAGGTAATATCCTGTCTTATCACCTCCCCAATACTTTTTCGGCACACTCTATATATCTATGTCAATTTTTTAATGCATGTAAACATAAACATGCATTAAAAATCTTCTATAACATGAAAGATTAGCTATTTTTATAATAATTTAAAAGTATTGCTAATATGAATAATTAATTGGCTTAAGTTGTTATATCACAAAATGTTCCCTTAGATTACTGTATAATGGGCTTGAGAAATGACCTGATAATTTGGTTTAACTTTGTTGGGCTGGATAATATGTTTTAGAAAGGAAGACAACTAATGTAGTCTTGGGCCTTCACACACATAATTAAAGGCCCTCCCAAAAATTTGTATCTCAGATACACATACGCGAAAACTCATATACAAAATAAACAGAAAAATATCGCGATGTTATGTAAATATCAATAATGTCATTGTCCGCCATAATATAGACTTATACTATAGCCCTTTATGAAATTTTCTCTTGTTTCATTTCAAAATGGGCTATTGATCTTTGCCTTTTAACCACTTCGGGTTTTCACCATGGTGTTTCAAACTAAGTCATCA
This sequence comes from Solanum chiquidenum, assembly GCA_029582725.1. Taxonomy (NCBI): domain Eukaryota; kingdom Viridiplantae; phylum Streptophyta; class Magnoliopsida; order Solanales; family Solanaceae; genus Solanum; species Solanum chiquidenum. Next base: position 4,485 of record JAJOOS010012045.1, read on the forward strand.
ACATTGGGTCCAAATTGCCAACCTTTTGGTCTGTCACTTTGATTGGGCTTGCTTCAAAATTTAGTCAGGAAAAGTGCACAAATATCCATTCTGGATGCCACATGTAATTTGTGCATGTATTTAAATTTGGGAAATTTTCGCATATAACCACTTAAAAATAACTTAATTATGCTCCATAGCTATTGTTTGTTAATTACGATTCATAGCTACATGTTAGAGGGAGGAGAGAGGCGAGCGAGATTGGGAGAGGGAGGAGAGAGCAAGCGAGAGAGTGGAGAGAGGCGAATTGTATATGTATATCTATCAAAATAATTATATATATGTAACTGGTATACATATATATATATTTGTATATCTGGCAAGCGAAATTGGGAGATGGAGGAGAGAGGCGAGCGAGAGAGGGAATAGAGTGGAGAGAGACGAACTGTATATGTATATATGTTAGATAATTGTATATATATAACTGATATACATATGTATTTGTATAAATTGGGAGAGGGAGAAGAGAGACAAAAGAGATTGGGAGAGAGAGGAGAGAGGCGAGCTAGAAAGGGAAGAGAGTGGAGAGGAGCTAATTGTATTTGTATATATGGCATTGTATATATATGTGTGTATAATTTGCATTTGTATATGTATGAAAGAGGACATGCGACGTAATGACAACTAAAATTAACCTGCAAGCCGTAATTAATTCAAACTATAACTATGTTAGCTAATTAACTAATATGTGTTTGCTTTTACGCGTAATTTTCCCTTTAAATTTTGGGTAAACAACACAAATCTAATACTTTAAGAGCTAATTATTTAGATTCACGCTAATTTACAATATTAGGAATCTTACTCAATTTTGGACTTCGGATATGTGGGGTCAAAATTATGTGTAGTTTGTTGTAGATACATTGTATTCAAGTGGATCCACGTTTATCTAACTCTCTCGTTAGCCTCTCTCCTTGTATCTGGTATCCCAGATACACATATCTAGTGTAATTCGTATCTATCTGGATACATAGACTATCTCGTTCACCTCCCTCCTTCTCTCACCTCTCCTTATTTTAGTGTATATGGTAAAAGATACATGTATTTAAGTGTATTTGACCTGAAATTTGGTATGAAAGTGAAACAATATGAAATTATTTCAAACTATAGGGAGAATTAGTAAATATGGTAGGAATGTTTGTCTAATTAGGTAGTTTTTCCTTAATTTTTCTTGTACGTATGTCTACTACAAACATAATTGAGACATAATGTTGCTATTCATCATCAAATATAAAATATTCTGTTTGCGATCTCTATCATACTTTTCAATAGAATATTCTTAACGAAAGTCTCACCTCTTTTATCCTAAATTTGAATCAAAGGATAGACGTTCTTGCATTTACCAACATTTTAGAAAAATACATTTATTGTCGAATAATGGAACAATGACTTCAATCTAAACATTAGATAGATTAGAAAAAAATGTGATGGAAAATTAAAAGTAAAACTGTTCATTTGGGTTGGACTCATCACATAATGTGAAAAGCCACAAAATTACTTGCCTCAAATACGGAAACTGTCTATTCACTCTGTTTTAATTTGTTTATCTTAATTTATTTTGCAGGTTAAATTCTCTAATCTTGTAATCTTAACTAAAATTATACGCAGTGTACCAAAAATGCCCGTAGAATATTTTAATCTTAAATATATCATGTAGGTATTGAACGTAAAGAGTTACTAAATAAAAAAATGACTTTATTGAATTAAATTTAGAAAAAAAGGTAAGACAATTAAATAACGAAGGAGGTATCAATTTCCAAAAGAGAGGAAAAAAATTAGTTGACTTGTGTATTATATGTGATGAAGATGACAAGAGGGGATTGCTTAGATAATAAACATACTTTACCTTCAACTCTAAAATTATGAATTCGAGTCATCATACAGAAAAAGGTGAAAGCTCCCAAGGAGGGATCGCCGTCAGAGGATTCGTTTGTGACTTCCTCCTTTCAAAGAGTTTCATTCACGATCCAAGCTGAGTAAAGAATCAAAACCTTATCCAATAAATATAGAATTTGTCGAAGGGAGGGGTGAAAATATAAAATAAATTAAATATGGGACCAAGTTTATTTATATTTTTTGGAAAGGGAAAAAATGAGGAAGAGAATTACACGATAAAGAATCGAACCCTCATCAACAAGGTTAACCTACCGAGATACTAAAATTCTTCATGGGACCAAGATTTATTATTCCAAGTTAAAAAACAAATTTAGAGGCCCTTTTAACTGGCCATAGATTCATAATATTATGTTTAGTGAATATTTGAAATAATATTCCTGCTTGAATATATTTAAAAACAATTTAAAAATAAAAAATGAGTTGAAAAATAAGTTGTAAATTACTTTTCAAACTTGAAGTACAAATTTAAGTTGGATTTATAATTTTCATGACAAAACATTAATTTTTAAATAAAATAAAAATTCAAATAAATAATAAATAATTTTTATGACCAAACGAATAATGTTCTAAAGAAAAAATGGGACCAAAATTCCTCCTTCCAATTATATTATGTTCGAACATTTGAATATTTCAATTCTTCTAAGTATATTTTCCAGGTGTAGTGCATCGTCTAAATATATCTCACCCATTATTAGTGATTAGAAAAAAAAAGAGACTAACTTTCAATATTAGCGCATATTTTTTTTTATACAATCAGGTCATTAAAATATAATTACAAGAAAATAATCGTTCATAAAAAATGAAGTAGTAACTTGAAAAGTAAGATAAACTAACTTTTAGAATATGTTAAAATATATATAATTTTTTTTATACTATCTGTACATATAAATTAAATTAAAATAAAAATTCATAGGATAATTTAGAAAGTAAATAATTGTACAAAAGTAGAGTATTCTTTTTTATCCTCTTTGCTATCCTTACATAAAGAGGAAAATGACTATCAATTTTGTAGTCCCTCTAATATTGACGATGTTCATTTACAATATTCGATATTAAAGAATTTAAGATAAATGTACAAGTAATAAAATAATATTCTAGAATAAATGTCTTTATTATAGAATAATAAATTGTTAATAATTCTTGCAAGTCAACCATTCCTATTTTTTCATTTTGCTCTTTCATCTTATTATATAGACCATTATTTATATATATAGAGATTAATTATATATGATTAATGGAATTCAACATTTTGGACACTTTAAAAAAATTGAATTCAAGGGAATTTTTATGTGTTTACATATACATATTCTCTTAATATATAGGAGAGAGTTGATGCTGAAGCATATAGTCTTCGTCGACATAGCTGCTTTAGCAAGGGCATTTTGGTAAAAAAGTTTTTTTATTCTACTTTAATGTTATCAGTATATTTTTTCCCGAAATTATGGACCATTTTAACTATGTCCATTAATTTTAAATTCATATCTTTGGTTATAGTTTTATTACGTTGAATGTCATTAATATTTGTGTAAATATTGTAAGTACTTTGATTATAAAGTCAAGTCGATGAAGAAAAATATTTTAATTATGATAATCCCAATGAGTCTCTTCACATTAGATTTGCGAGAAAAAGAATGAGATGATTTACTACCATACAGTATATATATATATAAAAAAAATAAAAATATTTTAGAACAATTTTTTAAAATCTTTAATCAACACCACTTAAAATTTATCAAAATTAATAATATTTATCACATATTTATTTTATATTTTATAAAATAATTTAAAATTGTTTAATTAAAATCACTTAAAATAAAATATAAAATAAATATTGAGCCCCATTTCAGTTGACCCATTATAACTTCACCAATGACGTTTATATTATTCCAAAATTGATTGAGACAATGAAGTGTTTCTTTCTTTATATGGTTTTGAGCTATTTTTATTTTACGTCAAATAATTTTTTTGCATCATAATATTTCATAAGTTTTATTTCACGACTTTAAAACGGTACGTTTTTGCGTAATTTACTTTTTTTTGCAGATTTTTTTTTTTTTACATCATATTATTTCATAAGTTTTATATCACACCTTTAAAACGCTTATTCTTTACTAGTTCGATTGTTTAGAATAAAATAAAATCAAAGATCTGTTCATTTAAAAGATAAAAACACGTTTTTGTGTAATAAACAATCAAGATAGTGTTTCCCAAAGTTACAACACTATTTTGCCAAGTTCTTTAAAAGAAATGAATTTAAAAACCCAACTAATTAGTAGAAGTATATGCAACTAAATAAAGTGATTATTCATCAAATACGGTATAATTTTTTTTTATCTTTAGCGGCAATAACTTAATTGTCACTAAATATATTTTTTTAGAGACAATCTAACATATTTTGTAAATATCTTTAAAGCCTATAACGATATTGAATCCAACAACAATTAACTAATGACGGTAAATTTTTTAGCAGTACTCTTTATTAATATGCATATTGATTGTCGCTAAAAGTTGTTGCAGTGAAATCACTATGCATGACACCTCAAAATCAAACTTGTGGAATTGATAAGATTCTTGTTTGTGTGCTTTAAATTGCATATATGCTAAGAGCTATCATCAAGTTGGAGCAAAAAGAGATAAAAAGAACAAAAAGAATACCAAAAACTTGGAATGACACACACAAAAACACAATACAAGTGGATATACACTAAAAACTAGCTTGTATAAATACCCTTTAATTCTAACTCATCATGATATATATATCATTGACTCATTGCATATAGTATTCATCAATTATATATTCATTATGCAAAGAGAAAGAGATACATTGAGACTTGCTAGAGTGATAGGTGATGTTTTGGATCCATTCACAAGGTCTATTAACCTAAGAGTTGTTTATAACAATAGAGAGGTTAGAAATGGTTGTGATTTGAGGCCTTCTATGGTTATCAACCAACCTAGGGTTGAAATTGGAGGGGATGATCTTCAAACTTTTTACACTCTGGTATACCATATATATACAATTTATATACAATTATATACATACTATATACACAAGTTCCATTGTTTTCATTTTGTACTCGTGTCATTTTTAAATTCTTTTTTTTTATGTTAATGAGTCTGAGGAGAGGCAGAAGTACTATAGAAAGGTGATAAGATATGACATGACACACTTACAACTTAGCAAGGATACGAACCTAGATAGGAAGATATATGAAGGTCGATGAGTAGGGTAGAAGATTAGTAGGCAGCCGAACTTTGTCTAGTTTCATTTATTATTATTAATACTCTCCTTCTCCTATTTTTCTTACTTATTTTGATATGTTTAACTTGATCTGAGGGTTTATCGAAAACAATATCTCTACCTTTACAAAGGTAGGAGTAAGGCTACGTATATCCTCCCCAGACTTGTTCACTTACGAAATTACACTAAATATATTATTGTTGTCGATGATTGAGCGATGAGAAAAAATGTGTTTTCTAGGATGTGATTAATTAATGAGTGAAAATACTTTCATAAAGAATATTATTAAAAATAATAATGGTATTAAAAATCAAATAGTATTTTGATGAAAATTCTCAGCATTAAGAATATATAGATAACAATGTTAAAAAATATAAGTTATGTATATTAATGATGTAAAAATTATTTATATAATAAGATCACTTAGAAAGTAATGTAAGTAATTATATTAAATTGCATGGTAAATACGTAGCAATTAGCATGATATATGTTGAATTACATGATGGTGTAAAATTTTCGTTACACCATACGATTGTATATAATTTAAACGAAGTCATTTTCCTACTTTTTGATAATAGAAAATCAATTTTAAATTTATTTTTCGCTCTTGTTTGTGAAAGGTTATGGTGGATCCTGATGCTCCAACTCCGAGCAATCCTTACCACAAGGAGTATTTGCACTGGTTCGTTTTTTTCTTTTTTTATAAAATTATAATATCAACTTTCATATCAGGAACGTCGATTCATAGCAACTGTCAAATATGTGTGATGACTTTATCAATATTTCCATTTAAGTAAAAACATACTAAAGTACTAGCTATGATAGTTAAGTTGATTATACAAGAGTATTAACTTATCATAGTTAGTATATTTTTAAATTAATAATCAAATTAAAATATGGAGAACTGACATATTCATAGATTGAATATTAACATTAACATTAACATAGGCAGAGTCAGAGTTTTTTGTTATTATGAGTTCTGGATCATACTTCTTTTTATTATTTCGAATTAATTATTTGTACTATTGAATGAAATTTAAAAAAAATACAAATACATTATTTAAATCAAAATTATTGAGTTTTATCAAACTCATAATTACCATACTGCCTGATTAAATTATTAATTCTCTTTTGCAAATATATTGGATTTTCTTTTTCAACTTTAATATTTTATTTTTCATTTCAATTCTATGAAACCATGTATATATATATATTTTTCAAATTACACAATTACTACATGTTCGTGAGTAACTTTGTTAGGTTGGTCAATGATATCCCAGCAAGCACAGGAATAACCTTTGGTAAGTCTTTCCTTCATACTAATAATAAGATTTAATATATTTCTATTTGACACAAAATTTAGAGTATCGTATTCTAACGTTTTTTCATAAAATTTTCAATTTGCTTAATAAAAATATTTAAATTGCGATCTAAAATTTCTTGTATCTTTTATATATTTGATTGTTTATTTTGTGTTATATAGGCAATGAAGTTGTATCTTATGAGTGCCCAAGACCTACAATGGGAATACATCGACTTGTTTTAGTTTTATTTCGTCAATTGCGTCGAGAAATTGTCCATGCTCCCGAAAATCGCCAAAATTTCGATACAAGGGATTTTGCAAAGGTCTATAATCTTGGATTGCCCGTAGCTGCGGTTTATTTTAATTGTCAAAGAGAAAATGGTACTGGTGGTCGTCGAATATAATTTTGTTTATGTTGCTTGTAATCTTTAGAAATGTTGTTGTTAGTATCAAATTCCCTTAAAAAACATGTCTCTTTTAGAGAATTATCGACATACATCTATCGATATTTTCTAGAAGCCTGGAGCAACATAAAAGTCTTTAGTAGTCATCATATAATGTAATATCAACTATTCTAAAAAGAATTGTTGATGACTATATATATACATGTTTAGAATAGCATTAAAGAAAATTAAATAATAATCTTTCTTTAATTTTATATATCTTGTATTCAACATTTATAAATCAATCGTTTTGTTACATGGTGTTATTAGCACCTTGATAGTTTTCAAACAAATTAAATATTGGATCAAGCTTTGCCAGTTGGTAATACCCAAGGGCGAAAATGAAAGAAATAGAAAAATAGAAATTAAGAATAATCACTTCATTTCATATATAGTCACTTAAATTTTTATTACATTAATATTCATTCCACTGTCTTTCACAAAAGCTTATTCGATCCAAAAAAAATATACAAAATATAATCATTTATTACACTTTTAACATCACCATACAAGATAATTGAAATTCAACACTCACATCACCATGATTACAACATATATAATTACTTGTTAAAAAATCACACACAAAAAAAAGGTATACATATATATGTATCTCAATCCAACAAGAACTTGTTAAAATAAGACTCAAATTTCTTCATTTGCTTGGGAGGAAGAGCCACAAATATATTAACCCCATCATTGTTGTTGTTTATACCATCATCAATATTTGGGAACAACAATATAATTTCTTTTCTATGACAAACCACAGGACAACTATACTTTGGTTTCCCCCAAGGGTATTCAACTTGTGAAAACCCTAATTTCCACCATGATGAAAGCAAAAATTCCCCATTTGGAAATCCTTTATTAATTTCACCCCAATCAATTGCACTTCTTGCATATTCATCATCCATTCTCTTACCCCCTTGTGACACCAAATCCACAATCTTACTCAAAGGCCCTTCTTCTAGCTCGTGACAGGTGGCTGACACGTAAGACGTCAGCACAGCGTTGCCAGCGTAAGATTGTGGCAACGGTGGATTTAACCTAGGTCTAATATCAACCGCGAATAAAATAGTTGAGATTCGCTCTGAATTGTTCTCATCATCGTACGATAACGCCTTACACCTCCATACATAAGAAGTTACCACATTAAAACTAGTGATTTTCACGTTAGGGGTATTTTCGTCTTTTGCCTTTTCCTTCAAGGAATTAATGTCACTTGAATTGAGCTTAAATATTTTGAAGTCAAGTTCTTCTTGTAGGGTTTCAAATACTTTAGCATTTAGTTCTTCACCAATGGGGACATCCAATTTGAGTAATTCGACGTGTGGGAACGTGACACGTGGAGGCGTACGAGCGGCTAGGAGGGTACGATC
>JAJOOS010012046.1:0-16715 GCA_029582725.1 Solanum chiquidenum
AAATGACACCCCTACATCCACTATCACTCATAATATTACTTTATACACACTTGAGTACCTTCACCTAGAACCAATAATGACATTGGTAACCTGAGAATCGCTTCCCCTATATTGTGGAATCCTCCAGAACTAGGCTACATAAAACTGAATATTGATGGTTCCTACGACCCAATATACGGGAAGGGAGGAATGGGAAGAGTATTTCAAGATGGAAGGAGCTCTTGGATCATGGGATTTTCAGCCTATATTGATGTTTGGAACGCGTTACAAACAAAACTATTAGCCCTTATTCATGGGCTAAAACTAGCATAATCAAGAAATCTCATTCCATTAATAATTAAGACTGACATTCTGGGTTTTTAAAACTCCCTAAATCAAGACAATGCTTTATTCTAACACATTTTTAATTATTGCAGGTCCATAATCTAGGCACTAGGACATACACTACTATAATACATTCCTAGAGAAACTAATATGGTTGCGGATGGGCTAGCAAACTATGGACAGAAGTCTCGAAGAAGCTAATTGGAAACCAACAAATCTGATATTTTTTAGGCATCTCCCTCTTTTTCTACTACTACTCGTGATAGAGATTCTTGTGGCACTGGTTATCTTAGACCAATTCCTAATTTTATATCTTCGGATGAACTTATTAAATAAATAAAATGTCCCGTTTGCAAGAAAAATAAAATAAAATAGAATAAAAGAACTCACCTTTTGTGGTTTTCTTAAGAATAAGAACAAAAGTATCAACAGATCTATCAAAAAATGGAGTCAAATCAATCGTTTCGATCTAAGAAAAAAATGTTCTTTCAATTCATTTTTTCTGCCTTTTCCTTTCACCTTTTCCTTTCACCTCTTCGCTTTTCCTGTTCTTGGACTCAAAAAGATATTTAGTCAAGATTACAAAAGGAAGAGGTGAGGCAAATTTTTTTGAGATTATGTAAATATTTATATTTATTAGTGACAGGTGTGCATAAAAGGAATAAATCTGAAATGGGCTCAAAATTAATGACAAGTGCGCACATTTTAAAGTTCATTATTGAACCCAACTATTGACTTTTTATGCCCAAGTCTCATTTTTCAATTAATTTCCCAAATTGAATGTAAATCGTGGAATTAAATTAATTCCATAAACAAGTTTGTATCTTAAAAGAATACTAATTTTTCAAAAATAGAAATTACTCAAAAAAACACCAACTTCACAATGATTTATTGTTATTTCTATGTATCTAAACTAGTTTTTCGTTGCATATCTATGCAAACATCAGATGAACTGGTGTCATATAGACTAGACAATAAGATAACATTGATTAATTTGAATTTAAAATTATACTTATTAATTTTCATGATCAGAAAATAGACTACTTTAGCTCATATTATATCACTCTAGGTTACATTTGACAACAATTATAAGATTTAGTAGTATTCCAAAAAAGAAAAACCGATTTTTTGTTAGTATTTTTGGATATGTTATAAATTTGTGGTCAATATAATCCATCTCAGAATAAAATTTTTTATAGTGAAATGTCTTGTCATGATCTAAAGACTCAAGTAGTAATCGAACAGTAGGTAAGCCAACCTGTAACCGGGAACAACAAAAAATATGCACAAGGAGTAGACACAACAATTAATAAGAGATACAAGATAAACAACAGAAGATAAGAACAAAAGCCCATAAATATAAAGTAAAAATTAGAACCAATCCCAATACATTGTAGTCACATGTATAGAGCTAATATAAAAGAGTACAACACCCAAAAATGGATTTAAATGTAATGAACTGATTCATCGTTACTAAAGGACATCTCGTGCGGAGTCCCAAAAGTCCGAAAAAGGGGTGCAATTTTTTTTAAAATTTGAGCACACGGTGATTTATTGCTTTGATAGAATTTTGGCCAGGTTGACATTAACCCGTAATAATTGAAGGCTTCTTGTTATGGCAGCGCTGCTATAGCGGTTTGAATCTCTCTATAGCTGGATGTAAAAAGTTTTGCAACCTAGTAATGCGTCATATTTTATTTTTCTCCCACTTTTGAAAGGAGAAAATAGATGAGGGTTGCTCCAAAAACCCTTTAAAGGAACCTGGGGCATGGGGGAAATGAGGGGGGAGAATTACCGCGCAAGGAAGGCAAATGCCTAAAAAGTTTCTAATGCTCGATCACCAAAGGTTGTTTCTGCGGAGTGAAATTCCTGGGAAAGGTTCATCTTATGTTGCTTGGCGCTTAGGAAGACTAGGTTTTCTCTTTATTGAGAAGTTAGACCTACTTTTACCGAATAATATCTTGTAGATGAAAAGGTCAGTACATCAAGAAATATGATGTCATCCTAGCTATCACACACCTGGATAGTCACCAAGGAAGATCAAAATACACAATCCACTACTAAGGACACAACAATGGGGGTTGACATACGCAATGGTGCTGCTAAAGAATATGAACTCATACTGAAACCGGAAGCAAAATACACAGATGCAGATGAAAAAAGTAGAGCACTAATCGAATAACGTCTACGCAGGCTAATGACATAAAATAATAATACTTTTTATTTAAGCATTTGATGTCTCAGCCTCAACCCTTATGGAGTTGCATACAAGTGAGTATGAACGTGACACCCGGTCCAAAGTATATGTGTCGGAACGTGACACCCGATCCAATGTATGTGTCAGAACGTGACACCCGATCCAATGTATGTGTCAGAACGTGACACTCGATCCAATGTATGTGAGTCGGAACGTGACACCCGATCTAGTCAGCATTATTACAATCGTAATCACACCCATAATAAACAGTTCACATAGTCACACAAGCAATAATAGGTTCATGGCGTGTACACATATAATAGAATAATAATTTTTTATTTTAGCATTTGATGTCTCAGCCTTAACCCTTATGGGGTAGCATACAAGTGAGCATGAACGTGACACCCGATCCAAAGTATATGTGTTGGAACGTGACACCCGATCCAATGTATGTGTCGGAACGTGACACCTGATCCAATGTATGTGTCAGAACGTGACAACAGATCCAATGTATGCGAGTTGGAACGTGACACTCGATCCAGTCAGCACAACTACAATCGTAATCACACCCATAATGAACAATTCACATAGTCACACAAGTAAGTAATAGGTTCATGGTGTGTAATTATACCTACTTAGTCATTTCATTGGGTTGGGTTCATAATTCTCTATCCCTATACGTGTAAACATACAATAGGACCATTAACAAGCATATACAACACAAAACTAGCAGTCGAATCATCATCTAATCCTAGTTCAGCAGATAAGACTTTTCCCAACAGTACAAATCATCCTTAGCAACTAGGGTACATGTACAATCATCCCTTTTTCCGTGCCCAAATGCCTAAGCATGGATTCTGCCATCAATTAGAATTATACTATGCAGAAATTACGAATTTACTACTACTCAAGTAAATAACCTACCCTTCCTGGACGCCAAGCAGCTGCAGAGGGATTGTAGTTCCAATCCTGGCTTTCGGGCGTCCAGACGGTTGATTTGTCCGGAAATCCACAAGCTATCGTCATCCTTGTGCTAGAAATCTCTTCCCCTTTCCCTCCCATGTCTAGAGCAGCCTTTTGAGGGTTTTTGGAACTTAGGGAAAAGGAGAAAATAAGACTCCGCGTCAGTTAAGTTTTGCTCCCGACCTTCCCGCTCTGGCGCTCCTTGTCCTGCTGGAGCGCCGCCGCCCTAGCGGCACCATCCCGCTCTGGCGGGAGAGTGGGGCCCAGTGACTCCAAACGTTTTCTCTTTCCTAAATAATGACGGTTTGGATCGTTACATAATGTCAAATAGGGGGATTTGGGTGAACAATTAACAACTACAAATATCCCACAAGTAGAGAGGGTTACTTGACAGTGGGATAAGTTGAATAACAATTTCGCTAAATGGGTGATTATTATTTACTAAAAGTCATTGAACTTTACTGGGTAGGCTAGGCCTTAGTGGGAATAGCTATTTCTCAATCAACTATCACGAATCAAGCGAGTTCTTAGAACCTCGACCAGCACAACACATAAAAACAGCCCAATACCTTAATCAATCTACTTTTTCAAGCTTAATTAGTAGGATTGCATTTAGACCCACTTTCTCAAGCTAAATCTGTAATAACACAATCACTATCATCATCAACTAATAGTTTTAACCCTAAAACTCCTTTCTCAAGCAAGCTTAGGAACTAGAATTGTATTTGCAACTACAATTCATCAATAAAAACTCAAACTATTAAGTAAACCCACTTCAAATCAACAACAAAATCAGTAAATTTTAACACCCATAGGATAATTAAAATATTAAACTACATAATCACACCCCGAAAAGGGGATTTTAGTTAAACATAATTAAAAACAAGAAATTGTTACCAACTATGTTTTCCATAAGGTTGGGCAACAATCCACAAGCCTCCAAATGCTCAAATTGAAGCTAAAAAACAAACAAACCCTAAATCTGTACTAAAAAGGTGTAAAAACAATGTATAGAATGTTGAGGATCAAAAACCAAGAATTAGACAATGTGGTCCTTTTCTTATTTTCAAAATTGCATTTATACGTTCCCAGAATTTCAGCTTAGAAGTCATTCGGCGAAGTAAGTCGGGCTTCGCCAACGTGATCGGCAATGCACTGAGTTCCCCTTCCATCGCCTTCTTGGCTTGGGTTTTTACCCTTTCTTTATTGTAAGTTTAGGCGATCAAGATTTGGCTAGCCGACCTAGTCGGCGACACGCCAAGTACTCTGCTTCTAGCCCTTTTGGCTTGCCTTTTTACCAATTACTCTATAACTTTTGGCGGGCTAAATTGGCATCGCCGAACACTTCTGTGAATCGCCGAAATACCCATCCGATCAGCAAGTTGGTTTGTCCATGGGCTGACATGCTGGATCTTTTAGGCGAGCAAAAGGTCCACTCAGCGACTCACCAAGTGGCTTTGGCGAGTACCAGCCTTGCTTCTCTTTAACTTGTTAAGCTTTTTCACTCCTTTTTGCCCGGTAATCCCCTTGCCGTGCTCTTTTTCCTTAAAGTCCACAAAATAACATTTTAACATTAATTATGAGTGTAAAATAGGCATTTAGGACACAAAAACCTTAAATATTTATCCCTAATTGTGTCAAAATACAACAATCATCAGTGCCCAAATAGATATAGTATCTAGATACATGGGCTAAAACACACCTAGAATTTGAGATATCCAACTGAACCAACTGACTAATTAAGGACTAAATTTACAAATCTATAGGTTGTTCCACTGTAGATAAGAAGTATAGACTACCCACACCCACTGCCTTCCGACTCAAGGCGTCTTGTACAACATTTGCCTTGCCCAGATGGTAGAGAATAGAGAGGTTATAGTCCTCAGAAACTCAATCTAGTGATATTGCCTCGATTTAAGGTCCCTCTAGATCATGATGTAGTGAAGACTCATGTGATCAGTATAGATCTTAGAACAAATAATGTAAACGTAGCACCTCCAGATCTTAAGCTCAAAAACTACTATCGCCAACTCCAAGTCATTGGTGGGGTAGTTGTGCTCATATAGTCCAGTTTCCTCAATGTATAGGCAATACACCGACCCATTACATCAATAAACAACCCAAGACAATTCTTGATGCGTCACTATAGACCATAAAGCACTCGCCCTTTACTAGAAGAGTCAATATAGGAGCAGCACTCAGCAACTTCTTCAACTTCCGAAAGATCAACTCACACTCCTCAAACAACTCAAAAGGAACAACAAGGCTATTTAGCCAGGTCATAGGTGCTACAATTATTGATAAGCCCTCCACAAACCGTTTGTAGTAGCCTACCAATCTGACGAAGTTCTAAACCTGAGTAATTTACGTGGGCCTATCCCAATCATGAAAAGCCTCAATCTTTGTCAGATATACCATGACACAATCCTTGGAAACCACATGCCCAAAGAAGTTTATAGACTCAAGCCAAAACTAGCTCTTTGAGAACTCGCGATAAAGTCGCTGATCTCTCAAAGTCTAGAGCATGATCCTAAGATGCTGCTCATGATCACTTATGCTCCGCGAGTATACCAAGATGTCATCTATGAACAAATCAAGATACATTTTAAACACATTCATCATCAAGTCCATGAAGGTGGTAGGCCTATTAGTCAACAAAAAACATATTTAGGAACTCATAATGGTTATATCGAGTCCTAAATGCAATCTTATAAATATTTCCTTCCATAATCCTATACTTGTGGTAACCAGAGATTAGATCAATCTTCAAGAACACCAGACACCCTGAAGATGGACGAATAAATCATCAATCCTAGGCATAGGGTAATGGTTCTTCACAATCACCTCATTCAAGTGCCTATAATCAATACACAAGTGCATCATAGTATCCTTCTTCTTCACAAAAAGGACGGGAGTGCCCCAAGGCGATATTGTAGGTCGATGAGCACTATACCCAAGAGATCTTGAAGCTCAACACTAAGCTCTGCAAGAACAATTCGGTATGGAAAAATAGAAATAGGTCGAGTACTTGGCTCAAGTTTAATAGGGAAATAAATATCATGTTCTTGGGGTAGGAAAGGTAGGTCGGCAAGAAACACATCTATAAATCATGGGAAACTCGAAAATAATCATCTGGAGGGATCTCCCTACTCACATCCCGCACATACATAAGACAAATAAGACAAACATCCGCTAGCAACTTGCCTCCAAACCTTAAAAAATATAAAACTCCAACCTGTTTACAATTAATGGAGCCTTACCATACAACATGGGAATGTCTGGCATGACTAAGGTAACAGTGTTAAAGAAACAATCTAAAACCATACATTAGGGAGATAACTAGTCTATGCCGAGAATCACGTCAAAATCAAGCATCTTTCACAATATAAGGCCAGCTAGGGTGGCACACCCCTGGATAGCAATTAACCAAGATCGAAACACCTGATCCACTACTAAAGATTCACCCATAAGGGTTGACACACGCAATGGCACTGTCATAGGCTTAGAATTCATACATGTACGAGAAGCATAATAAACACACACATTAGAATATGTATAGCCAGATAAAATAAAGTCGAGGAGGGAAGATGGCATAAAATAATCATACATGTGATCATATCGTTTGTTTCCTTAGCCCCCGCCCTCGCTGGAGCTGCATTGAAATGTCCATGTCGTTCTCAAAGATGAATGCACATTATTTTGAATCAATTTCTCATATGATCAATGAACTAATATAATTCAATTATCAGATTAAAGCTTCATTTTGTTCTAATTACATGAATATAATTATTTTTATTAAAGATCCCTTTGAAAGAGGTCAATTAAATTTTATAAAATGGGTTATTGGGTATTGAGTCTAAAAATGGATCCTAAAAAGATACATGTATAAACACCTGTTAAAAAAAATATTGTTATTAGTTTTTGCCTTGTGGAAATTATGTACGTAGTTTGATGATCATATTGTTTGAAAAAAGCAAAAATTAATATTTGTGATATATTTCTACAAGTTTAGTTACTATGTGCGAAATTCATAAGTTCTTCCTCAATGTTCTCAAAATGTCAGAAACTTATTAAGACCTAGAATTCAATTTTATTTTAAACTCTACGTCACCGTACAAATACCAAAAAATTATCGTTGTAAAACATAATTACACAAACAATTATTTATTTCGATGAGGAAGCATTAATTTGTAACATATTAAGAATGGTAGTGACATATTACTGCATGTTAAATTATACTGATTGTGTTAAAATTAATCATATATGCACCTCCAAATTTTATGTATAACATCGGTATCGAATGTCCATGAGATACAGTAGGTACACGGTGTAGTGTTTTATTATCAGTTGAGACTAAGTTAAGGTGTCTTTATGAATACTATCAAATATGGAAGAATTACTTGTCAATTGAGATCAAACTTCAGTGTGCATATATCTATCTATCTATCTATCTAACTATCTATCTATATCTATCTATATCTATACTACCTTAAAAGCACGAACTCCCTAACTTTAATGTTAAATTACTATAATACCCCTAACTTAAGACACCCAACTCATTATATATTCTATATTTAATATTACATTTATATACACTATATTATATTAAATGCAGACACCTTTTCACATTGATGGGTAGTGACTTTCCCGAAAGGTTGTGTCTTTTTTTATAGAGTTGTGACTTTTTCGATGAGTTATGACATTTTCGAAAAGTTGTGATTTTTCTGAAGGATTGTGACTTATCTGAAAAGACGTGATAAGCACCTTTTCATACTATAGAGGAGGTTTCTCACACTTTTAAACTACGAATTTTGTAAGTTTTCTATTCTTCTACTTAAAACAAGGAAGATTGTGAGAGTTGTTTGATTATGTAATTACAATATTTTTTTTGGATAAATTAGATAGATTAATAAAAATTGATGAAAAAAGGAGAATGAAATAACTCAACTTCAAACAAGAAGATTATCGTGATAATTAATATACGCACTCATTTTCATAGCCATAAAATATACTTTTACAGCAACTCTTCCTTGACAGGAAGTTCAATGATTTTTCGTTGCACACACTACAACTTGGTGTTCAGAATCTGAAAAGTCTCGAACTGTTGGAGAAAAAGTATTGGATCAATAATCTTTTTGAAGAATCCAAACTACATTTAATAAGTACTCTTCCATTTTCAATTTATTTGTTGTACTTTTATTTTTATTCAGTGTTATCTAGAATGTTCTTTTTTCCTTGGGGGTTAGGACGCATCGTTAAGACTACAAAGTTAAAACACATTTTTATATATTCTACATATGATCCTTAAATTAAAAGTCTTCTTTATTTTTTAAAATTTCATATCAAATTAAAATTAGACCAATCTGTATCTAATTTTTATTTATTTATACTACCTTAAAAGAATGAATTAATAACTTAAATGTTAAATTATTATAATACCCCCAACTTATAACACCAAATGAAGTATATCTTATATATTTTATATTCTATTATATTTATTTATGTGTATTATATTATATTATATTAAAGGCAGACAACTTTTCACATTGAAGGGTTGTGACATTTTCGAAGAGTTATAACTTTTCTGATGAGTTGCGACCTTTTAAAAGGGTTGGGACTTTTCTATAGGGTTGCGACTTTTCCGAAGAGTTGACTTTTTCGAAGTGCGATTCCGAAGAGTTGTGAATTTTTTGGAGGGTTGCAATTTTACGAAGAGTTATGACTTTTTCGACGAGTTCTGACCTTTTTGAAGGATTGTTTCTTTTTGATAACGCACCACGAGCAGTTTTTCATACACTACCCTTTGTTCTGTAAAAAGAGGGCCTTCATCAAATTTTTAAACTACATTTAAAAAAAATATTATTATTATTATTATTATTCTTAAAACACAAATTTAGTATATCTTCTATATTTTTATGATAAGAAACAATATGCACTTACTAATACTGCATATTTTAAACTATAAATGGAGAGGTTTCCTCACATTTTTAAACTACAGTTTTTTATGTTTTCTATTCGTCTCTTCTTAAGACCTCATGTTTGATTTACAAACGTTTACAATCTCAAAGTGCAGTGAAATTAGAACACTTCATAACATGAATGTTAAATTAATCTAATACTCCAGCTAAAACATCCAATTTAGTATATCTTCTATATTTGATAACAATATTAATTAATATTATATTATATTAAAAGGAAGAACACCTACAAAACAATAATAAAAAGGTAATGCACTAAGGGGAAGGGAGTAGAAAGTTTATTTAAGAGATGTAACTAAGAGATTTTAAGAATGACTAATTTTTTATTTAGCAATATTCATATTATTTTTAAAAAATAGTGTGAAGCATGGTTTGATTTTCACGTGCAACGCACGTGCGTCAAAACTAGTATATATATATATATATTGCGACAATGTATTTACTTATTTGTTTAATGTAAGAAAATCATAGGTGAATCTCCTTTGAGTCTATATACAAAAGTGCATTATTAAATATTCATCTATTTCTTTGTTTATCTCCTTTATCCTCATACATATACTTTCAATTGAAACTCTGATGCACTTTCTGTTCGAATATATTTTTCGATAACAAAACAACCAATTTTGGGGGGGGCGGGTCCTGCGATTCTTTATCCATGATTTATTTTAACATAATATTTTTCTCTTAGCGGTATTAATCTAATTGTTTCTTTTACATTTTCTAGAATATATTCTATGTACTGTATATCTTGGGTTCTTTGATACATTTCTATATTTTCTCTTATCAGGTTTCCTAACAGAGTTATTGATTCATTAGTTTCGTGCCAATATTGTAAGTATTCGTAATTTATCATTAGTCTGAATCTAGTTCTAAATCGTTAATATTAAATCTTTCTAAGTCTGGATCTAGTTCATGTAATTCTATCTCATACCATGTTTGATTCATTAGTTCTAGGTCTTCATATTCAAATATTTTTTCCCATGTTATCCTTCTTAATTCAATGATTTTTATATTTTTGAGTATATATAAAACTAGTATTTTATGATCTAGTATCATTTCATCATGTAAATATCCTTTCAAATATATGAGCAACACTTATTAAAAATAATTTACTATTTTTAACTTCTTTTTTTTAACGTAGTTTGTATAAATTTAGACATTCTAGGATTACAACAACAAACCTAGTATAATCCAACTAAGTAGGGTAGTCCCACATAAATCACCAAATTAGAAAAGAAAGTAATGACAATCATAACAATAGGAATTTTTTTTTGCAAACCTTGGAGTTTGTAAATCTTTCATAATATCAATGAACATTTCATACTTCTCCATTTGGATCGGAAATGTGTCCCTAACTTCCCTCACATAAGCCAATGCATCGGCTACATCTATTTGACTGTCATACCTAATTCATCAAATAGATAGAGAGAAACAAATACATCAGAACTGTGGCCATAGCCATGAGTAGCCACTCAAATACATTGATGCAAAAATAAGCAGGCGTTCTTACAATCAGTAAAGTGTGTGAAAGTATGAGAGATCGGAGCTCAAATTCTAGTAAAGACAAGTAATAACTTCACACATGACTAACTCTTGGTAAGTAAAGTTACTAAAGATGTAGTTATTGGACATTGCAAATGGAATATTTTAGATATCACAAACATGTAAAGCGTCATATTATATTTGTAAATAATTGTGTGGACTCTGGATAAACCACCTGTTACAATTGAGCATCTGAATGCCAGATAATATGTTGATCATCTAAATACATGATAATCGCTATATGTTTCAAAAATAGGAAAAAACCAACAAGTTTCACTATAAAAATCAGAAGAAAAAAAAAACAAGAAGACATTCTCCATTCTATAAAATCAGTTCACCTTTTGAGTGTTTGTTCCTTATAAGTGGTTTTCTTCGGAGGTGCCTGGTCTTCATCATTGAAGATTTTTTCATAGACATTAGGCATGAGAGCATTAAATCCAAGGATCAAACTAGGATGATCTTTAAACAATT
Source organism: Solanum chiquidenum (assembly GCA_029582725.1). Taxonomy (NCBI): domain Eukaryota; kingdom Viridiplantae; phylum Streptophyta; class Magnoliopsida; order Solanales; family Solanaceae; genus Solanum; species Solanum chiquidenum. The sequence goes on from JAJOOS010012046.1 coordinate 11,476, forward strand.
CATTAACTTTTTCTATGACACCAATATAATCAATTTTGCAAAAATTGTTCAAGAACTTAGTCCTACATAAATCACAAAATTAGAAAAGAAAGTAATGACAATCATAACAATAGGAATTTTTTTTTGCAAACCTTCGAGCCTTTAGGTCTTTCATAATATTAATGAACATTTCATGCTTCTCCATTTTAAGGGGGTTATTGATGTATTAGGTCAATTTTTAATGTTCTTTGATGCAAGTATTCATTAAGTTACATTCTCATCCATTAAACCAAACTCTTAGTTTGGGAAAAAAGCAAAAAAAAACATAGGATAATCATGTACATATAAATCACAAGACACATAAAAATCAATAAAGGATATAGAACTTACAATTCTCCATGGGAAGAACAAAATGGCAGCTTAAACAGTGGTGAATCACATACATCATCTCGCAATCACTTCATGCTATAAAAAAAGAAGAACAAAAAGAACAAGAATAATTAATTAGTGAAATGGAAAAGAGATATTCTACATTATATAAAAGAAGTCACCTTTGGGGACTATCCACTCTCCCTTCTCACGAAACTCCTAGACAGATAAAGTAACAACACTAATAAAAATGGACGAAACTGATGAAGAAATGAGTGAGCAAGAAGCTGATAATATTCAAAGGATCATTTAAAAAAAGAAGAAAGCTGCAAAAAAATTCCAGGAACCAAACAAAGTAAGTTTTCGAGATACCCTCTTAGCTAACATTCATATAGTAACATTAAATACATTACCCAAAATTTGGATCACATAAATTTTTTTGATGAACAAGATAACCCCTCAAACCACCCAAATATCATTCCTATATCCACTAAAGAAAAAACTAGACTTTATTCACCTATGAAGCTAGCCATCATTGTGAAACTTATAGTAAAAAAAAATTGGATATAATTTCTTTCAAAATAAACTAAGTTCGCTTTGGAAACTATCTGAGAACCTCCACCTAATCGACTTGAGTGAAGATTTGTATCTTATAAATCTCAGTACCATAGAAAGCTATGAAAAAGTTCTCTAACAAGGATCTTGGTTCATTGGAAAACTTTTTGTTATTGTTCGCAAATGGCAACCCATGTTCAATCCTTGGAATGCTAACATTAATTACTCTACTATCTTGATACGTCTGCCCGAACTACCTTCAAAAGACTATGATCTAGAAATACTCCATCAAATAGGCTCTAAAATAGGATCAGTCCTAAAAATAGACACAACCATTATAAATGCTTCCAGGGGATGATATGCAAAGCTGTGTATTTTGGCACCTTTAGCAGAATCTCTCCCTAGGTAAACATCTCAAAACAATACATTATGAGACCTCACATCTCATATGCACACTATGTGGATGTCTAGGCAACCTCATGTATGCTTGTCCCAAAAAACCAAACGATATTCCATCCTCATCCAACAAAAAAAAAAATAACATCAGCACTTCGAATTCCTCGAGAAGTGATGACGGCACCTGGACAACGGTTTCCTATCCAAAGAACAAAAAAACGCCAACAACAAACTTCAAGTATCCTAGGCAACTCTAAACAGAAACGTTAATTACTCCAATCAAACACTAAACCACCACTCACACACCAATATCCTCAAGTCCCTAACTCTAATAAAAAAATTTGGCAAGAAACTTTTGGAAAATTTGAAGCCCTATAAACAAAGAAAACAAATGTTCTTTACAATGAGACGTCGTAAGATACCACTACACAGGAAAAAGAACGACAACGTACAGTTAAAAATTTGGTCTTAAAGTTTTCCGCATCTATAGCAGGTCCTGAATACACATGGAAAAAACAACCTCTCATCCCAATCTTCAAAAATCACATCAAAAAAATAAAAAACAATATGCCCCACATTCCTCCATGTCGAAATATACACTTCATCAAGGAAATGTATAATTAATACCTTTATAGTCCAAAAAAATCTTATTGAAATTCCCTCATCCATATCCTACTCAACACCCGATTAGTTGTAAATGAAATACATAACAGTACCCCATAAAATCTAAAGGGGAATGTACATACAACAACCTACGACACAAACTTTAAATTTGACTCTCGATCCTTGGCTTTAGACAAGACACGTAACATATATAGTAAAAGAGGACAAAAAAATCATATGGTACATAGTATAAATCCTACTTACTCACATCTTAACTCCGATGACCTTATAACCACCACCACCTTTCAAGGAAAAATCCCACAAGCTTACACAAATATTACAATACTCCATCCTTTGCAATTAAACGTCGACCCATGCCTCGATTCAACAACCAAATGTCCCACGAACGACGTTTCATGGGCCAAATCTCACAATCACGCCTAAGCCACACCTCCCGCCAAAACCAAATCACAAATTTCCAACCCCAATACCACATTCCAACAAAAATTCTCCCCTTCAAAATCAATCCAATAGCACAATTGCAGACACAATTCCCTCAATCCAATTACGGCTAAATTCATCTTCTGCAGATATTGGATCTCCCCCCATATGATTCTCAAAACCCCGCCTTTCAACACCTAACCAACTTATTAATGCCCTTCGACCAAAACTACTACCCTTTGAACCCCCACCTTCTCTCTACCTTCCATACGTAGTCCAAAACTACAAAAAATGGAACATGATCAATCAAATAACCCCATCTATGAACCAATACTCTATTCCAAACCTAGTGGAGAAAGAGGTCATAAACGCAGCATTACAAATTCATTTTACTAAGGAGCTGACAACCTTCGAGTACTATCACCTACTCTACAGGCCTACACTATTCAACACTCAGAATATGAATATGAATATGAATATGAATTAAGATTAGGAAGCACGAGGGAATAACAAAGACAACATTGTGGACGACCAAGTGGTCCCTCAAACAGTCTCTCAAGAGCTATTGTCCCCTTCACATAAATGCAATCCATCAGACATGGATCTGCCAAACTTGGGGAAAGAGGTTCTAAGCATTCTCGACAAACCAGTCTAGACCTTATGTATAAGGAACTCACTAACGATAGATATGCCCAAAAAATATAGAAAAGAGGTTCTTAATCAATGTCTCAAGGGATATTATAAAAAATTCTCATAACTTATGCTTCTACGACTCACTGGCCCTAAAGAAATATGTGGTGATGATTGTTCCTACAATAAGACAAAAAACCTTGCCACAAACAGAGGAGATATTTTACACTCCTTTGAATGCAAACCTAGAGATATCATTAGGCCCAGGAGGGAGTTCTACTTCGAACGATAAACTAGCAATGAAGATCTTACTATGGAACTGTAAGGATGGGCATGACCCCAACCTATTGTGCAACCTACGCATGCTGGTGGAATGGAATAATACAAGCTAGAATGGTGGGACATGATCATATACTGAATATCTTGGACTACAATGATGTATTTAATAATTGATTCACTAGTGCTGACTGAACAAGAGTTTCACACTACAATTGAAGTAAATCCTCAAACTCCTAAATCACACTTTTCTTTAACATATGTTAAAACTTCTTACAGATTAAGGAATTTTCTTCGTTATAGTCTAAAAAGTATGGCCACTAGAATCTCTTTTCCTTGGCTTATCTGTGGTGACTTTAACGAAATAGCTAGCTCTTCCAAAAACTTTGGAGGTAAGCCGATAAATAATAAAAAATGCACTGACTTCATAAATTGCCTAGATACAATGGAAATGATAAACTTGGGATTTACCGGCCAAAAATTTACCAGGACGAATAAGCATAAAAATAAAAATACTTTTATCTAGATTCTAATGTCACACACCTGCCACTCACACATTTTGATCAATGCCCTATCTTGCTAAATTTTATTAAAAGCATAGGCAGACCGAATAACTAATTTAGATTCGAGACCAAGGGCTAAAGCAAGAAGAGGATTTTTGGAAAATAAAATCTAGAGTCCAATGGCTTAATGATGGCGATGCAAATACAAATTTTTTCTATATCTCCACTATTAAAAGTAGACGTAAAAATAAAATACTAAGCTTAAACAACACTGTCGTTCATTGGATCTTTTATAATAACACGATATCCAATACTCTCTTATCGCACTTCCAAAAAATCTACATTACCGAGTTGAATCATAGTAAAGTTACTAAATTTCCTTCTTGTCAGAATGCTCTTTCACAAGAAGACAGTAACACCATAGTTGCTCCTCTCTCTATCTCGTAATTAAATAGAGCTATTATGTCCTTCCAACCACTAAAATCTTCGGAACCCGATAGCTTACACCTAATATTTTTTCAAAAATTCTGGAATGAATCAAAATATGCAATGATTAAGACTTGTATGGACACTTTTAATACTCGAACTATTCCTAGCGATCTCAATAGAACTCTATTAACTCTAATACCAAAAATAAAAAATCCAGAACTTATCACGTATACTATTTATAAGACCGTTACCAAAATCCTTGTAAATAGTATTTGGCCGTTCCTGGATAAATTTATCAGCCTCCAACAATGTAGCTTCATTCCTGGACAAAGGGTCGTTGATAATGCCATCATCACCCATGAAGCTTTACACTCTTTGGAAAATACTAAAGGAATATTTGGGGAAATGATCTTAAAAATCGTATTAGAAAAAACTTTTGATCTATTTGAATGGTACTTCATATGCCAATCACTTAATCCTTCCTAGTTTCCCTGATAGCATTATTACTGTAATAGTGGCTTGCATTACTATTTCATCTATATCCTTCCTAATTAACGCAATACCTACTAGCTATTTTCTCTCCTCTAGAGGCATTATAGACAAGGCGATCCCAATCTCCATATATGTTTATTATCTGCATGGAGTCTCTTTTGGCTTATAAATCATGCTATCGAAGAGATGCTCTAGCAACCTATTAAAATTGACAGAACAGGGCAGCCCAGATCACATCTTCTCTTTGCCAATGATAATATTCTAATGGTCAAAACCGATCCTAGTAATTCTCCACTATTGTTCAAATCTTCAATACACTATCTATTCAATCGGGGGAAAAAAAATTGCGAAATAAAAAGTAATTTTTTCAAACAATTTCCTGCCAATGACAAAAAAAACCTTTCAACTATTCTCAATATACGTCAATCTACTAAAATAGGAAAATATTTAGGACTTCCAATTACTAACGACCATCTAAATAGCTCTATCTATCAATACATTATCGATCGCATGAACAATAGACTAAATGTTGGAAAACTCGCCTATTATCTTTTGCAGGTCGCACAA
>JAJOOS010012047.1:0-10658 GCA_029582725.1 Solanum chiquidenum
TGTTGACACCCAATTTTGGCCTAACATTTTCAAAATTCGTAAATTTTAAATTTTATGTATTTAATAGTTTAAAATACATTTTTTATAATTTTTTTATAAATTTATCGATAACTATCCTTATTTATCAAAATTTAGGATTTTTCTTATTTATTTAACTAATTTTAAAATTATATTTTTTACATGTCATTGGTTACGTTCTTTATATTTTTTTTATATATTTATTTTATCCGTTAAATTTGTTAATATTTATTTTTATATTTTTTGACCAATCCAAAAATTCATTCTGATATAGATAATATTTCATAGACATATATTTACTAACCGATAATTTTGATCCACAATTTTAAAATAGTAATATTGTAATTTTCAACTCTCTATATAAAGAATAGTTGACCTATTAGGTTAAGGTGGTGAATTATTTTTAGGAGGAGGTAAGAATTTTCTAAATGGCAAAACCCTAAATGTATTCCTATCCTCCCTTAGCCGCCACAACTAAAAAAAAACCCAACTGAAGTAGTCATCAAACATCCTCTTCTCTTCACACCACCGACGCTCACTCCTTTTCCGGCAACCAAAGTCACCAACGAAGCTCCTCCACCAAAACCCACAGGAAAGAACCAAAACACCATCACACTGCTGCAACTACGACCAACGAGCTTCGAGCTCGTGAATCAAAACCCCACGAAACAGCAACCAGAAAATCCCCCAAACTCGACCGGAAACAACCTTTAAACTGCCTGAACAAACCACCATTGTTACCCTCTCCCTCGCTCAACACAACAGCGCCGGAACACCACCATTCTCCATCATCTTCTCAAACCTCCAAACTCACTGCAAACAACTGGAAATCGGCTATCTCTAACCAAAACCCCAATCGAAACAACCGTTCAAATCAGCAGCTCCGGCGAGGAGCTCAAAGCTCCGATGACCCAGAGCTAAATAACGAAACAGACTCCTTCTCCCTTTCCCCTTTTATTTTTGTTTTTTTTGCAGGTATAAAGATCTGTACATTCCAGGCGAGCTCCAAGCTCCGACCTTCAAGCTCCGTTCCGGTGAAATTCGAAAACAAAACTGCCGACAGAGGTTTGAAACTCCAACAATCCATTTGTTAGTTTCCATTTGTGATATTTTAAAGCTGTTACAATATAATACTATGGTTTTTTTTTTTTTTATTATTATTGTTTTTTGCTTCATTTTTTACATTATTGCTTGCTTATTGATTTTGTTCATATTTTCGAATTTCGGTCACTTCCGTGTTTGAGTGGACTGTATTATTGCTCAATTTGGTTACTGGTTTTCTATGTTCTTGATTTTATGCTTACTTTATTTATTTATTTTAGTGAATGTATTTGCACCTTTAGTGATTCTTAGATTTGTTTTGGGTATTCTCTGTAGAGAATTATTTTTTGTCTCTTTGAATTGTTCTATTTTGATCGGTAGTTTGTTGTTGTTAATATCATTATTACTGTAGTTATTTTATTAATTAACCAATAATTCACTAATGTATGAGATTGGGTTTGATATTATTATTATTATTTTATTAGAATGTTAATTTCTTTTGGTGTTAGTTAAAGTTTTCCTATAACTATTTTGTAAGTTCAAATGGCCGATGAAGAAATTACCGTCGATTTCCAAGGCCTCCAATGTTAATAAGACGGGTTTTATTTTTAGTTAATTAGTGTTTATTTCATTTATTTATATTCATATTTATTTATTACTAATACTTTTACTAAGTAACTTTACAGGTACCCCGAAGTCGCTTCTCATCGAAGTCATTCGAATACTATATTCATTATTATGTATGTTGTGTACGATAGGCAAATATTAGGTCGTTTCTCATTTTATTTGTTTATTTTATTACTTGTGTATATTGCATGTTTGTTATATTTATATACTATTTTTACCTCCTCCTCAATTTGAAAAAAATGAATTCAGTCGGGACCCACAGTTGTGGATTTCGAAGGATGCCTAACACCTTTCCTTCGAAATTACCTGAACCCCTTACTTAGAATCTTGGTTTCGTAGATCACTTAATGGTTTCCTAGTTTTTCTCCTAAAATTAGGTGGCGATTCCTTTAAAATTCGTTAATTCTTTAAATTCTTTCAAATTCGATTCAATTGATTATTTTTAGAGTCACCGCGACGTTTCGCCCTATTTGAATAGAGTAGGGATGTAAACAATGTGCTTGACACGTGTATTCCACGTTAAACTTTTTAGATGTCATATGAACATGTGAAGAGAAAAACTACATTTTATTTTTAGAACTAATCTTTCTATATTAATTTTTATTTTATAACTTATAACATAATAAATGACGTTCTTGTTGTTAGCTCTTATATTTGACTTCTCGATTGACTGTATACATAAACCAAAGATAGTTATTTGACCGTCCATAGTTAACTGAGAAAGGTTATCTTTGTTTTACAAAAAAACTAAAAAATAAAATTAAAGAATATATTCTATCTGTGAAATCATATATATAATCACATGTTTATCTTACACCCAACAAATATGTAGTTCATGTTCTTGTACACGATTTTCTATTTATTCAATCAAGCATGATTCATGTCAGAAAAAATAACAAAATCGTGTTTTCACATATATAAGGGCGGTGTAATAATATGAAAAAATTTTGGTCAAAAGTTAATACAAGAAAAGATGAAAGATAGAAATTATTAATGTAATAACTATGAGAATTCATAATTTATAACTAAAGAATGTTAAAAAGTGTGAATAACGTTTGCAATAATTAGTAATAACTAAGAGAATTTATAATGTTATAACTAAATGATTAGTGTGCAATAGATGTATTTCTAATAAATTTTATACGTATATAAATAAATAAGACTATTAATTAAAAAGTCACAACTCTTTGGAAAAGTTGCAATTCATCGAAAAATCACAACCCTTTGAAAAAAGTCACAACTTATCGGAAAAGTCACAACTCATCAAAAAAGTCACAACCTAAGTTAGGGATATTATAGTAATTTAACATTCAAGTTAGGAGTTCATGCTTTTAAGGTAATATAGATATAAAAGTATTAAAAACACCTTTAAACTTGGCGCAAATTATTAGTTTCGTGCTTGAACTATTGACAGCCTTAAAAACACCCATTTACTTGACTAACTGAAGTTAAATGCACCCCGATACACTCTCGATATGCCGCATGACATAACAAGTGGTTTCAAACTCCTGTAGGGTCACAAAGTTCTTAATAAAAAGTCGAGAGAAGTGTTGAAATCACCCCTAAACTTGACGAGAATTTATGGATGTATTTCACTAATGTTGCAAGATTGGGGGTGTATTTAGCTTCAGTTAATCAAGTAAATAAATGTTTTTAAGGCTGTTAATTATTCAAGAATGAAACTAATAATTTGCACCAAATTTAGGGATATTTTCGATATTTCTATCTATTATAATAAAATATAAAATATAATTTTGACAAACGGATGAAATTATGTTCGGAGTTCAACTACCACAACAAAAAGTATTCATCTTTTTGTGACAGAATTTAGACGGACTATTCCGAATTTTGAGTTAAAAACTTGACTAAAGTGCAAGGTTTATAGAATTACAAGGACTTAACGTGTAATAAACGGTAGTTGCATTCGTGACGCGTGTGATGCTTCATATTTTTCCATTGACGAAATTATCCCTAGGCAAAACTTTCACAAACCAATAGAAACCATTGGGTAGGAATAAAACATGTCCAAAACGTACAACATGTTAAGCTACAAAGTACAACCGTTTAAGACAGCATTAGGAAGCGAAAGGGCATTTCAATTCATAATCCTTGCAAACCCTCCATTGACTCTCAATTGGTAGTGATGAGGAAACTCTCTACCAAAATCTCCACTGCTTCCCCGCCGGTACTCCGCCGTCGCTCCGTTCTTCTCCGGTGACCAGTCGATGATACCGATGTTCAGTTAACAAGTATGAACAATCTTATAAAGATGTGCTGTTTTTATGATTGATTTTTCGCGACTTTTTTGTCTTTTTTGTTTGGGAGCTGAATTGTTCGTTTTTTGGTTTAGTCATGATATGTTCAGTGTTGATTGTGTAGTTTTTGGTTCTGGATTTGGTTTGATTAGACTGGAAATTTAGGTTCTCTGAATTCCGTTCTGTGGTTGTTGATTGACGTTGTTGCTTTATTAGCTGGATCCTGAGCTTCGAACTTGATCTTAGCTCATGTGTACTAAGAATGATTTCAGATCTTTTGGCATAATATGAAATTAGTCAGGAGAATTGTTTTTGTACATTTACTAGTGTGAAAGATTTGAACTTTTTGGATTATCTGAAGTATTTGTATTATGATTTATAGATCAGTAGAAAATGTAGTGAACCTCTACTGTTAGAGAATCCAAAATTATTGAACATCGAAATTAGAATGGTACCGATGAAGGGAAACAATTGGTGAGGATTCATAAAGACAACTCGAAATATCTTGTGGTTGTTATTTTTGTATTTGTATCATGATTGGTGATTAATTGAATAGACGTTGCGTTTCCGTTTAAGACTGCTGGTGATTATTTTTTCTAAGTTACCTTCACAGGCCAACATAATATGATTCCATTAATGTGGATCACTTAGGACTGTTGAAATCACTGCTTAACTATGTTTTACATTTCGTTGGACATGGATCATGTTAAGCCTTTTCTAACCTTTCTTGTTAAACATTCTCTGATGAAGCATTGCTTTCTGTGTTTGCAGCTTCTGTTTCTTTACCCAACTGCAAGATCACGGTATGCATGTAGAGGTTGTGTGAGTGTAGTGTAATAAGGAATCAGTTTTTTCCTTCTTTCGTTACAAGGATCAGCTGTTAAAATGTGATCATGATACACCTGCAAAAAGTTCAGTAAGGGTGAATAAGTAAGAAATTAGTTATATCTCATTTCTCTTTGGAACAGTCCTTTTAGGTTGTGAATGTTGAGGATTGTCTAATGGATAGAAATGTTGGAAAAGGCATGATGGGACAGCAGAACTATGAACAAGGCCGCTATGGCTCCGTGGAGACTAGAAATGAGGTCATTGGTTCTACAAATCAGAGATTCTTCCAGGATCCATCCAGTTCTATTAATACTAACATAAGACCACCTGATTTCACTGTACCTGTTGGAGCTAGGCCTGTAAATTATTCTATTCAGACTGGTGAGGAGTTTTCTTTGGAATTCATGCGGGAAAGGGTTAACCCTAAGCAGCATCTCGTTCCGCATGCATCTGGTGGGACTACTGGTGCAACTTCTTATATGGACCTGAAGGACATACTTGGAATATCTCATACAGGTTCTGAAAGCGGATCAGATATCTCCATGATTGCCTCAATGGGAAAAGGTCGAGATCAAAATCACGAGAGATCTAGGACTTCTGCAAATGATGAGAAATCCTGCCACCAAGTTGCACAATCTGTGGCCAGAACCTCATCAAGAAATAACAACATCCGTGGGTATCAAAGTCATTTATCTTCTAGATCTAGCACATCAGGAAAGTTGAGGTTTCTCTGCAGTTTTGGCGGTAGAATTATGCCTCGTCCAAGTGATAGAAAACTTAGATATGTTGGAGGTGATACACATCTCACTCGGGTCAGTAAGGATATTTCTTATGACGAGCTTATGCAGAAGATGTTGACAATATATAGTAATGTGCATACAGTAAAATATCAGCTTCCTGGTGAGGATCTTGATGCATTGGTGTCAGTTTCTTGTGATGAGGATGTGCAGAATATGATAGAGGAATGTCATGTTCAAGAAGGTGATGGATCACACAAACTGCGAATTTTTCTCTTCTCTAACAGTGACTTGGATGATGCTCAAGCTGGTGTTGAGAATGTTGAGGGAGATCTAGAGATGCAGTATGTTGTTGCTGTCAATGGCATGGACTTCGGGTCTAGAAGAAACTCAATTGCTCTGGCAAGTGCTTCAGGAAATAATCTCGATGAGTTTCTTAGTTTAACAATTGGTCAGGAGAATGGTCGAGTTGCTGCTGATGCTTCTCATCCAGTTGCTGGTGTGCCTCTAACTGGTCAATCTGCTCATGTGATGGAGTCAAGTTCATTACATGCCTTTGACTCCAACCAACAAGGGTACCATGGCCAAACTATTCATCATGGCAGTGCTGAATGGAGACCTTTACCCCCTTCCATGCCTGTTGACAACTTCCAAAATTTAGATGCCAAAAACACTGGTTTGCCACAGTATGGGCATGATCCTCATCCACCTAACTCCTCACAAATCGGAGATAACTTTGTTGTTAGTTCTAGCCACAGTTACCTGAATGGGGATGGAGGTTCAACTCACGAACAGCCATATAGAAGTTCACATATGAACGGCCAAGAAGCACCAGCTGAGGTGGTAAAAATGAAAAGAGACACCTCTTTCCAGAAGAAAGTTGAACTTGCTAAAGATCAATCTCTGGAAAAGGAAGTGCTTAAGGAGGCAAAGATGAAAAGAGAAAACTCTGCACAGAAATTGAATGAGCCTGAGAAAATGCGGTCGGTGGAAACTGAAAAAGCTGTTTCCTTGAATTCACTTGTTAGTTCTGCTCCAAGTCACGTTTCCCGAGTTGAAGCATCAAATTCTGCTGCTATGGCAGTTCCTGGAAATTCTGTCGTGCCATCTAAAATTAATGAGAAGAGTCAGGAACAAGTGCAAGGCACAGTGTCTCTTGAATCTGTTCAAGAAGAAAAACCCGATGGATATAGTGAAGATAGCCACTTTTCGGCATCTGGTAGAACTTTGAACGCAGGCTATGGTGACTCTGAAGTATGCCCATATGACCTTAGCTACGAGCCACCTTCAATGCCTCCACGAGTTTTTTGTTCTGAACGTTTGCCCAGGGAACAGGCTGGCCTAAATCGCTTGTCCAAATCTGATGATTCCTCTGCTGCACAGTTCATAATGACCCACGCACACTCTGAAGGCAGCCAGCAGATCCTGGAATCAGTTGATAAATTACATGATGTTGGGAGATTTATACAGTCCGATAAGAATCTGTCTGCAATTCAACCTGTTACCGAAGAGAAAAAGGTTGAACATCAGCAGTCTATAGAGTTAGGTGACAATGCCAAGGGAGTTCATTCAAAAGTCGGTCAAGATGTTTCTGAAGCAAATCTTGAGAAGCCCGAACTGAAAGCAGCAACTTATGCCGATAAAGTGAAATCTGGACCTAGTAATCCTATCACTAGCAATAATGTTCATGACGTATCTGCTTCCAAGCCAACTGAGCTTCATTGGGGTGATGCAGCTGCAAATAGACCAGAGGAAAATAAAGCTATGGGGCAAACACAGCCTCTAGCTGAGAGAGAGCCTCAAGTTGCAGCAGCAGCCACAGGGAAGCCATCTGCTACCAGTGGCTCTCCTGAGCATGGTGACATTCTTATTGACATTAATGACCACTATCCCCGAGAGTTCCTCTCTGATATTTTTTCCAAAGCTAAAATAATGGGTGATTCATCAGTGCCAGCTCTACTGCATGCTGATGGAACTGGTTTGAGTTTAAATATGGAGAACCATGAACCAAAGCGCTGGTCTTATTTTCAAAAGTTTGTCCGAGATGATTATGTCAGAAAAGATGTGTCTCTGATAGACCAGGATCATCTTAGTCTCTCTTCTTCTCGTGCAAATGTTGATGATGGAGCATCCATAGATTATGGTTATCCTCCTTTTAAGGGCGGTGGAGCTATGATAGACCATATGGACTCCCGAATGAATACTGAAGGTGATATTCAACATCCATCGCGCGATGATGTTGGACCATCCACCATGAATGTGCCTTCAGACTACAATCCTACTCAAACCACTGGCATCCAAAGCATGCAGTATGACGGTGCAATGCATTCAAAAATACCCGAATCCGATTATCAGGTATTCTTTTTGAATTGTTGAGACTTCTAGCAGTGTAATTGTGCTTCAGGTTATATTGTTGTCTCTTATTTTCTGAACTCGTACAAATGTGACTAAAAAACCGTTTCATTGTACTTGAAGGATGAGAACCAAGAAGTTCAGGATACTGGTTTTCCACTCATCGATCTCTCTATGGGAGGTTTTGATCCAAACTCATTGCAGGTATTGTGGACTTGAGCCCTCGTAAATATCATAGATCTGGCATATCTTGAAGTATGTGTACTATTTTGATGGGTGAGTCTTAGGCGAATGAGTGATGCAGGCAACCAAAGGTAGCATAGGTCACAGCCAATAACAGTTCTTCATGCCAAAGCCCAAAAGTATGGGATAAATTCAAGTTCTGATTTTCTGCCTAAAAATCCTTATATGACAATAAGTTTGACATGAAGGCTAGAAATTTGTGGTTATTGATGGTTTGTTGAACTATGTTAGGAGCTCAACATATCTTCACTTCTCGAGTCCTATCTGCTACATTATTGCTTTGCTTGGGGAGGAGGGGGGTTTTGGTTCATATACATGGCTTGCTCCTTTGTATCTTGAACTTGTGCATTTATTTAATGCAGAAATGAAGAGACTATTTGTAACTTGTTACTTTAATTAGAGATGAGGGTTTTTTGCATTTATATGCATGACTTGCTCGGCATCTTCAGTTTATGCATTTGATGCAGATATTGAGATTGTTTTCTTACTTTTACCAATCAAGAATATGTTGAAATGGAATACATTTTTGAATTCACTGTTCCAGATTTCTGTTTGGTGAGTTGCATGTTCAACTAGATTACCCCTTTAGTTAAGCTGTAACAAGTACATGCAGCTGTAATTTGAGCCAGTTTTTGTACTCAACTTGTTTTTTTTATCCCTCACAGATTATCAAGAATGAAGATCTTGAGGAGTTGAGGGAATTGGGTTCTGGAACATTTGGAACTGTTTACCATGGAAAATGGAGAGGAACTGATGTTGCCATAAAGAGAATCAAGAAAAGTTGTTTCACAGGCCGCTCATCAGAGCAGGAGAGACTGGTGAGCGTCTTTGGATACGTGTAATTATGTCTGCCACAATATAATCAATCAGCACCTGTTTTCCTGACTCATCAGCTTGAACTCCAACTTTGTAATTTGTATGACCAAAGTTGTATAAACATGTTTTCGCTTGCATTATTATTCTTCATGCTGTATCTTTGTGTTGCTCTGCTTGCTGTTTCTGCTGTTCCATGAGACCGTGTACAAACTAACTTAAGGTTTACAAACTTACACATTGTTGCAAAATATATGTTGGACCATTTTAGTCAATTTTATAGCAGTATAGAAATAGATGTTGAGCAAATTTCATTGTAGTTCAGAAATCTAATTCTGTTTTGATTAAATTTAAACCTGTAGAAGTGTATTTGTTCATATATTTGTCATGCTTTGAGGTTTTTTATACTAGCATTTTTGTAATGGAATCAATGAACTATTTCCAGACTCTAGAGTTTTGGCGTGAAGCTGAAATTCTTTCAAAGCTTCATCATCCAAATGTGGTGGCATTTTATGGTGTAGTGCAAGATGGGCCAGGGGGAACTCTTGCAACATTAACAGAATTCATGGTGAATGGGTCTCTCAGACATGTTTTGCTTTGCAAGGATAGGTGTTATTTCAAACCTTTCAACCTTTATATTATTTCAATTTATATCTAGCTCTGCTTTGGTGTTTCCTTATGACAAAACTTCTTACTTTCTGCCTATTCTGACTTACCAGACACCTAGATCGCCGCAAGAAGCTCATAATTGCAATGGATGCTGCATTTGGAATGGAATATCTGCATTCAAAGAATATTGTACATTTTGATTTGAAATGTGACAATTTACTTGTCAACTTAAAAGATCCTTCTCGACCCATCTGTAAGGTGTGTACAAGTATATAATGGTTTTTCTTTAATAGTTTAGAAGGAAAAAAAGGTCTGATGATTGTAATCACTATCTGATATATTAGCATATCTAGGAGCACCTTTCTTTTTATTGATAATTCGTGTAATGATCTTAAGAGTGCCTTTGAACTGCAAATACTTTCCTTCGCAACTTACTTTGTTATTCACTCATCATGATCATGAGTAACAAGTTTCTATTGACAGAAAATTCATTTCATCAAGAAATGAACAATAAAATGTTGTGTAGGATCAAGCAAAACTAAAAAACAAGATCATGTCAATTTATTGTAGGTTGGTGACTTTGGACTTTCAAAAATAAAGAGAAATACGTTGGTCACTGGTGGTGTTAGGGGAACCCTTCCATGGATGGCTCCCGAGTTATTGAATGGTAGCAGTAATAAGGTTTCTGAGAAGGTAACCTTTCAGATTCTAATCTTTACATTGACATATCCAAGTCTGATATGAATACATTTTTGTTTCTTTTTGTGGCATGGGGATTGGGAGAGCATATTTCGTGCTGATCAACCCAAATTTCTATTATTAAACTTTCATGCTAGTCCCCTTTTAATTTGTGATGGTAGTAAGTGCGTTGATGCTTCTCTCTATCTGTTTTCCAAACCTTCGAAATCATTTGGATGGCCTGTTCTCTGTCATTTTCTGTCTATTAAATTTCTGCAGTCAATAACTTCTCCTTTTGTTTTTCTATGCTCCCGCCAATTTCCTTACTGGTAATCTTTGTTTGGCAATCAAGTTGGTAAGGACTTTAACACATAGATCCATGTAAAGATATGGCACCTAGGCCTAATTCAACCCCAAAAGCTAGCTCATGAGGGGAGGATTGCCCAAGGCCACATAA
>JAJOOS010012048.1:0-10522 GCA_029582725.1 Solanum chiquidenum
GGTTGGCTAGCCCTTTCCTTCGAAGCTGCCAGAGTGTGGAGGTTTGTTAGCTTTTGTTGTATATATTTTTATGGGTAGGCTGGGGCCCTGTCCCACCAATCTTTACTACTCTTAGAGGCTTGTAGACTAGTGTGTGGGCTGTATAGCTACGTTATGGCCATACTGTCGTATGTAGTTGGTTTGCTGAAGCTTGTGAGCTGTTTGATGTATTGTATTGATACATACATGTTATTTTTAGTTTTGGTATAGACATCATGGTGGCCTCGACGGCCCAATCAGGACTTCTGTGCTAGTTGGCTATTTATTTATATGATCTCCTGGGAGTAGCTGTTTCTTTTATAGATCAGTTGGCAGGGGCCTTTCCGGCCGATGGCTTAGTTTTAGGCCGAGATATACTTGTTTGATTTCTTGATTGCGTACGGCTGCCATGCGCTAGTAGCAAATGGTTCAGCAGGGTCGACTCGGGCCTGAGTTTTGGCATTAGGAGCCAGTTGCGCCCCTTGAGTTTGGGGCGTGACAAACTTGGTATCAGAGCAACATCGTATCCTTGGGAGTCTGCAAGTCGTGTCTAGTAGAGTCTTGTTTATAAATGTGTTGTGCACCACATTCGATAAGCAAGAAGCTACCGGGCATGTTAGAATGACTATCCTTCTTTTGCTCACCTCGTGCTATAGAGCGGTGTCTTAAGGGTTGATATTTCTGGCTTATAATTGATATTTGTATACAGATAGAGATGGATGACACCAGACAGACCACTACTAGCCAGGAACTAGATACACCTGCAGGCGAGGGTACTGGCAAGGTACCACAGGTGGAGGCAACCCATTGTGAGACCCAGGGGGAAACATCTTCTCAGCCCCCTATAGCTTCTCTACTGCTTCAGGAGCCTCCGAGAGCTACAGGACCCCCGTCTCCACCAACAGTATCACCTCTAATTTCTCCTATTCCATCTGATCATGATTTCAAGAGTGCAGTATATATGCTAGCACAGTTAGTAGCCGCACAACGCCAGCCAGTTGTGCCAGATGTTGCCGGACCTTCTGAAGGGCCCGGAAGTTCGAGAGTTCGTGAATTTCTTGCCTTGAATCCTCTACAGTTTACTGGGACAGGCCGCAGAGAAGACCATTAGCACTTTGCTGATCAGCTTCATAGGATCTTTAGAGTCATGCATGTGTCAGCAACTAAGTCAGTTGAGTTGGAAGCATTTCGATTGTGCGATGTTGCAGTATTGTGGTACGAGAGTTGGGAGAGATCTAGAGGTAAATATGCATTTCTACCCACTTGGGATAGCTTTACAGAAGCTTTCATAGATCATTATTTACCTCGGGAGATTAGGGATGGCCGGGTGGACCAGTTTTTGAATCTCCGACAGGGCAGCATGAGTGCCCGAGAGTACGGGCTAAGATTTGATTCATTGGCTAGATATGCACCAGCATTTGTTCATACGATGCATGACAGGGTGCGTAGATTTGTGGGAAGGCTTGACTCAGACTATATCGACGCTTGTTCTACCGCTGCACTAAATGATAATATGGATATCTCACGAATTCAGGCCTTTGCACAAGGCATAGAGGATCGCCGACATCTAGAATATATGACTAAGTGCGTCGATAGAGAGAAACAGAAGAGGGATAGGCCTGCTGGTTCATATGGAGATATTAAGGGTGGTCCCAGACCTCGATATTCTAGTAGGCCACCAGGACCTCCACCACAGCAGTTCCAGGGGAGTAGATTTGATCGTCATGGACAGTCAGACCCAGGTGAAGGTTCACGAGCATCAGGCTCTCAGCAGCAGAGGGGCTCAGGCCAGGCTAGGACAGCACCGCCGCGTTGCACAACTTGTGGTAGGATGCATTTCGAGAGGTGCAAACAGGGTTCCACAGGTTGTTATTCTTGTGGACAGGAGGGGCATGGGTGGAGAAACTGCCCGACCATAGGTCAGGGTAGTATAGGTCAGTCGACCAGGTCAGTAGTAGGTTCCTCTTCATCAGCACAGTCTACAGGGCGTGGACCCCAGACTTCAGCAGGTAGAGGTAGAGGCAGAGGCAGAGAGAGAGCATCTAGTTCTGGTAGTGGCCAGAATCGTACATATTCACTAGCCGGCCGACAGGACTCAGAGTCATCACCAGATGTTGTGACAGGTACATTGATTGTTTGCTCCCATTGTGTTTATGCTTTGATAGATCCTGGATCTACTCTGTCTTATGTTACTCCATTTTGCGGGGAATTTATGTATAGTAGCAGAGTCATTAGATCGACCCTTTATTGTATCTGCACCAGTTGGTGAGTCTATTGTTGCCAGGAGAGTCTATCGAGGTTGCACGGTAGAAAATATCGACCGTCAGACCTTTGTAGATCTTGTAGAGTTAGAGATGGTCAATTTCGACGTCATTATGGGCATGGACTGGTTAGCGTCTTGTAATGCTAATGTTGAGTGCCGAACAAAAATTGTTAGATTCCACTTTCCAGGAGAGGCAGTTCGGGAATGGAAAGGCGATACATCGATGCCGAAAGGTAGGTTAATTTCCTATCTTAAGGCGAGGAGGATGATTACTAAGGGTTGTATTGATCATCTTGTTCGCGTTCGTAATATAGATGCAGAACCACCGACTCTTCAGTCTATTCCGGTAGTTAGTGAGTTTCTAGATGTATTTCCAGACGAGCTTCCTGGTATCCCTCCAGAACGAGAAATTGTTTTTGCTATAGATATGCTACCAGGTACACAACCCATATTTATCCTTCCTTATAGAATGGCTCCTGCTGAGCTAAAGGAGTTGAAGGATCAGCTGAAAGACTTGCTAGATAAAGGCTTTATTAGGCCTAGTGCTTCACCATGGGGTGCACCAGTGTTGTTCGTAAGGAAGAAAGATGGCTCACTAAGAATGTGTATCGATTACCGACAGCTGAATAAGGCAACTATAAAGAATAAGTATCCCCTTCCGAGGATAGATGACTTGTTTGATCAGTTACAAGGTGCTAAGTGTTTCTCAAAGATTGATTTAAGATCAGGGTACCACCAGATACGAGTTCGGGAGAAAGACGTTCCAAAGACAGCTTTTAGAACTAGATATGGACACTTTGAGTTCTTGGTAATGTCTTTTGGATTAACTAATGCCCCAGCAGTGTTCATGGACCTGATGAATAGTATATTTAGGCCGTATCTAGACTTGTTTGTGATTGTATTTATTGATGATATTTTGGTGTATTCACGTTCAAAAGATGAGCATGCAAATCATCTGCGAGCAGTCCTTCATGTTCTTCGAGACTGAGAACTTTATGCAAAGTTTTCTAAGTGCGAGTTCTGGTTGGACTCTGTAGCTTTCTTAGGCCATATTGTATCAGATGCAGGCATTGCGGTTGATACACAAAAGATTGAGACCGTAAAGACTTGGCCCAGACCCATGACTCCGACTGAGCTTCGTAGTTTCTTAGGGTTAGCTGGGTATTACAGAAGGTTTGTAGAAGGGTTTTCTTCGATTTCAGCCCCATTAACGAAGCTAACTCAAAAAACAGCTAAGTTCCAGTGGACTGAGACTTGCGAGCATAGTTTCCAGGAGCTGAAGGACAGGTTGACATCAACACCAACTCTTGCATTACCAGACGGTTCAGAAGGCTATGTGGTGTATTGTGATGCTTCAGGTGTTGGGTTGGGATGTGTTCTAATGCAACATGGTAAGGTTATCGCATATGCTTCAAGGCAGTTGAGGAAACATGAGAAGAACTATCCGACGCACGATTTAGAGTTGGTTGCAGTTGTGCATGCATTAAAGATCTGGAGACACTATTTGTATGACGTTCATGTTGACATCTTCACAGATCATAGAAGCCTTCAATATATATTTAAACAGAAGGAGTTAAATCTACGACAGCGTCGATGGCTTGAGTTACTGAAAGACTACGATGTGGATATTTTATATCATCTAGGAAAGGCAAAATGTGGTAGCCGATGCCCTCAGTCGAAGATCTATGGGTAGTTTATCCCATTTAGGTGTTGAGAAGCGGGAGCTAGCACGAGAACTTCATCAATTGGCTAGTTTGGGAGTCGAATTATTAGAGGCAGACGATAGTGGGGTCACAATTCAGGATACAGCCGTATCATCTCTAGTTATAGAAGTAAAATCACGACAACAAGAGGATCCTAGCTTAGAGCAGCTTAGAGCTAAGTCTCAGGATCAACAGTCTTTAACATTTGATATAGCAGAAGATGGAATCCTCAGATATAATGGTCGATTGTGTGTTCCGAATGTTGCAGGGCTTCGACATCGAATTATGGAAGAGGCACATCATTCCCATTATTCTATTCACCCTGGTTCGACGAAGATCTACCATGATATTAAGGAGATCTATTGGTGGCAGGGGATGAAGAAGGACGCTGCTGAGTTTGTGGCGCAATGTCCTAACTACAAACAGGTGAAGGTTGAGCAACAAAAGCCCGCTGGGCTAGTTCAGGAGATAGCCATTCCTTTGTGGAAGTGGGAAGCAATTAATATGGATTTTATTACAGGGTTACCTCGATCACTTCGCAAGTTTGACTCTATTTGGGTAATTGTTGATAGACTAACAAAATCAGCCCACTTCTTACCAGTCAGGGCTACTTTTTCGGTAGCAGACTATGAAGGGCTCTATATTAGAGAGATTGTTAGGCTACACGGTGTCCCAGTATCTATTATCTCTGATAGAGGAGCATAATTTACCGCCAACTTTTGGAAGTCCTTCTAGAAAGGATTAGGGATACAAGTTAATCTTAGTACCGTCTTTCACCCTCAAACAGATGGCCAGGCTTAGCGCACAATTTTGACACTCGAGGATATTATACGGGCGTGCGCGCTAGACTTCAAGGGAAGTTGGGATGACCACTTGCCTCTTATTGAGTTCGCATACAATAATAGTTATCATTCCAGCATCGGGATGGCACCTTATGAGGCTTTGTATGGGAGAAAATGTAGATCCTCCATTGGATGGTTTGAGGTAGGTGAGTCAGGGTTGATTGGACCCGACTTAGTCCAACAGACAGTAGAGAAAGTTAAGCTCATTCGGGAGAGGTTGCTAACAACTCAAAGCCAACAGAAGTCATACTCAGATATGCGACGAAGGGACTTAGAGTTTTGTGTCGATGACTGGATATTCTTAAAAGTCTCGCCTATGAAAGGTGTCATGAGATTTGGCAAAAAAGGCAAGCTTAGTCCAAGATTCATTGGGCCATACCGGATCCTTCGAAAGGTAGGACAAGTGACTTATGAGTTAGAATTGCCTTCGGGGCTAGAATCTGTTCATCCAGTTTTCCATGTATCGATGCTACGGAAGTGTGTAGGAGACCCTTATTGGGTTGTCCCAGTTGAGGATGCTCAGATCACAAAAGATTTGTCCTACGAGGAAACTCCAGTTGCCATATTAGACCGACAGGTCCGTAAATTGAGGACCAAGGAGGTGGCTTTAGTTAAAGTACTGTGGAAAAACAAGAATAGAGAAGAGGTGACCTGGGAAGTTGAGGATGGCATGAGGTGTAAATATCCTCACTTGTTTCATACCCTAGGGTGATAGCATATCATTTTATATTAGTGAATTAAGGTTAGATACCTATCCATTTTATTTTATTTTTTATTATTGCTTATTATTATGGTTGTTGTTGTTGTATTTTGCTCGCACTGTTATTGCGGAGCTATAGTGCTTAGCTTTTTATGCCGTCATGTGAGACACCTAGGTTATAATTTTTGTTTTTCAGGTTATGGATAGTCACATTCACAAATGATACTTTGCCTATACTTTGGCAAATCCTAGGGACATGATTGTGTGACTAAGATTTTTCATTCCAGGACGAATGTTTCTAAGGGAGGAAGGATGTAACACCCCGACTTTTCCAAAATGTCTAAATTAACTCGTACCTTCGTGGAAAGACAAAAAGGGTGAGTAATAAATTAAAAAGGATCTGGTATGTCATATTTTAAGTGTTTAAGGGTTTATTCTCAAGTTTTGAAGTTAAGTAAGTGGCAAGATAAAAGTTGGCGAAAGTTATCGTAAGTGCCTTTTTAAAGATTTCTTTGAATTTGGGTCAAATATATTGGATGATTTCTCCCAATATATAAAGAGTTAGAAGGCCTACTACCCATTAAATCGAAGGCCTACGAGTCTAGTTTGCAACGCACAAAACCCCGTATCAAACGAACATCCGAGTAAAACGTTATGAGGGTTTTACTAGGGACTGCCAGGGCAGAATCCGGGTCGGATCCGGGTCGGGTAAAGAAATGTGGTATGTCGGCTATTTAATGTTTTAGCCATGGAAACAGTTCATTTCAGATCAAAATACCAGAGAGAAAGCTTAGGAGAAGGTTTATATGGAGTCCTACCATAAGGAAGGTTAGTTTTGACGATTTCCACCATTAAACGTTGCCCCCGTGCCTAGAAACGCAATCCCTACACGTGGCAATCACTTTCCCCTTCTATTGGCTGCGTTTGGAGCTGGTTTTTGAAGATATAAATTTGTAATTATTGGTGTTTCTTCAAGGTTTTAACTTGGTTAAGTAAGGTAATCATCTCGGGACTCTTTTATGATTGTTTTTATGAATTTCTACGGACGTTTTGACAAGTTGGGGCAATAAGGCAAATCTGCCGATATAAGATTAATTATAAATTATTTATAGGTGCGTACCAGCTGTGTATATATAGTGTTTGTGAAGCTTAGGACATAAGGAACAACTTTCGTGAAGGAACTACGGTCTTTCGAGCGTTCATTGGAATGGTATGTTAAGGTTATTCCCTTCGTTCGACATGTTTCCCTAGATGTAGTTAACGTTGGTGATCTTGTAGATGTAATTGTGAATGATTGGCTGATTGGGTGGTTATAACCCCTCATTTTAGGGACTCACGATCTGTTAAGAAAGACACTAAGTTAAGAACGACTTGGAGATTATTCATATATATATTGTTTGTAGCTAAATTGCTCGCCTTCAGCCTATTTAATTATTTGTTGTCGCCCTTGGAGCTATTGTGGTTAGCTGTTGAGCTATGAACTGCATATGGGGGCTATGATGTTGTCTGATAGGACTATGTTATTGCCAAAAAGAGCTATGTGTTGCCACAGGGCTATATTGATGCCAAAGAGTGTTATGTGTTGCCTACGGGGCTATTTTGATGCCAAAGAGGACTATGTATTGCCTACAGGGCTATGTGATGCAAAAGAGGGCTACGTGCAGCCCACAATGCTATAGTGTTGCCTAAGAGGGTTATGCGCTACCTACGGGGCTATATCGTTGCCAAAAAGGGCTATGTGACTTCTTACAAAGATAAGGGGATACCGATAAGGTTATGTATTGATACATACCTATTTTTTTTAGTTTTAGGTATAGACATCACGGTGGCCTCGACGGCCCAATCAGGAGTTCTGTGCTAGTTGGCTATTTATTTATATGATCTCCTGGGAGTAGCTGTTTCTTTTATAGATCAGTTGGCAGGGACCTTGCCGGCCGATGGCTTAGTTTTAAGCCGATATATACTTGTTTGATTTCTTGATTGCGTGCGGCTGCCATGCGCTAGTAGCAAATGGTTCAGCAGGGTTGACTCAGGCCTGAGTTTTGGCATTGGGAGCCAGTTGCGCCCCTTGAGTTTGGGGCGTGACAGAATTGACCTTTGTGTAATGCTTGCTTGTGAATTTTATGATGCCATGTGTGTATGTTGTGACTAGGAGAAGGTAGTCCCTCCTTGAACATAACTAAACATGGTAATGACAAGTATGTTCTTGATAGCATGATGATTAAATGATAAGACTAGTAGATGATCTATAATCCTCATGTCAGGGTCCAACTAGTATAAATTGCTTAATTGCCTCATGAGTGGGAATGTTGATCATGTCTATGTATGCATTTGAAAGCCATTGCATATTGGACCCTATGACGATACAGAAGGGGTAAATATCATGTCATGATTAGGAGAAGGTAGTTCCTCCTACGAACATGAGAAAGGCCTATGTGGTTGATGCATTATGAGTCGGTGAATAAAATTCTACTTGCTTGTGTTGCATGAGTTGATTTGAAGTGCATGCTTAAATGATTTCTTATGATAAAGTTGCATAATGTGCTTTAATAAGATAGTTGCATGTTGTGTTTCTTTGGTGTTGGAAATGAGAATGATGATTACGACATGATTTCCTTAAATGTGCATATTTTTGTGAAAATTCATGCTTAAGTTGTATTTTGAGTTTTCACGAACTTTGTTTCTCATGGTTGAAATTGCACCCATAGATGTTGTGTAATGTTGCCATCATGAGAATTGTAATGAGCAGACTTGATATTGTCATATTAAAGAAATGTCTTGTTGATTGCTTAATATATGTGTTGATGCTCATTGAATACGGAGAAGGTAGTTCCTCCTATACTTATGTGAAGTAAAAAGTTTTGAGCATAGTGATGTTGTGGATTAAATTCCTATATGATATGATGATTTGGAGAAGGAAGTTCCTCCAATGAAATGGAAAACAATAAAGTTCATGCATAAGGAGTTGGTAGATGTGTTGCTACTTTCTTGAATTGCACAAAGTTGTTTTGAGCCTTTTATGTGGAGTTGATGTTCCTCCTTGATGTGTGCTCTTATGTTGATAATGTATGTTGTTTATTGTGAGCTGCTACTTGGTTCATTGAGTCCTCGGAAGTGTTTTAAGTGTCATTCGAGGACAAATATTCCTAAGTGGGGAATATTGTAACACTCCTCAAAATAAAGTAGGATAAAGTAGAGCCTCACATGGCTTTTATGCATTAATAACTTGTTAAAATAATGAGGAATAGCCTTTTAAGTCAGTTTTAACGAGTTTGGAAGTCAAACGTCAAGGGACGACCAAGACGTTCGAAAACTAGTCTTTTACGTGTTGGTTTGTTCTAGTATGTTGTTCATGTTTTTATGTGTTGTTTGGAGTCTAAAATCAGTGGAGGTGACCCTAGTGTCTTAATAAATGTCTTTAGGGTCAAAACGTTCGATTACGACACCCCGGGACCACCCTAAGGGTCCCCGGGAGCACCCCAACCCTTGGCCAAGCAAGCTGCCAAGGCAGCTTGCAGGTTATGCATAGAGGGAGTAGCTCCGCGTCGCGGACCTGCTCCACCTATGGCCAAAAAGTGTCTCCTCGACGGGGAGACACAGCGGACTCTACTTTCTCGGAATTTAATTTCTAGAAACTTGCGGGAACACCTCCGCATCCCAAACTTGTTTTCCGACGAAATCTGCGAAAATAGAACTCAAGTTTGACTTGTTTAAATTGTCCAACTAAGTGAGGGGTACTTTGGGGAATATTATAAACGGTTATTATACCTATGTTAGGGTATTTTAGTTGGTTAAAACCCCATAAGCCTAGAATTAGACCCCATTCTTCAATTGACCCTTCCCTCTAAAAATAATAGATTCTCTCAAAACTCCATTGAAGACCTTGATGAAGCTCAAGCTAGAAGATGGGTTTTCAACTGATTTCCTCTTCAATTTCGTTGGTCTTCAATAATTAAGGTATGGTAACTCTTGATTATTGAATAACCTCTCATTCAAGGAGTTCTATCAAAGATTTTCAAAAGTGATTTAAAGACCAAAATTCTCAATTTTCAATCTAACCATGGGTTCTTTGTCAAACGATTTTCTAAATCATTCTATTGATGAATTGATGTGGAATTAATGTTTTTAAGAAAATTTTCAAAGGAATTCTTAAAGAACCCATGATCCCCTAATTCTCTAAAATTGGCCTATAGTGTGGCTCTTTGTGAATATGATTGCTATTGGTGAAATTATGTTTAGATTAGATTGGATTGATGTTTCCTGTAATTATCTATACTTATTCATGTTGAATTGTTGGTATATTGATGAGTTGAGAATTATGGCCTTATGGGCAAAGTTATGGGTTGATCCCTTTGTTTATAGAATTGTACTTAGATTATGTTTATGTTAGTGAATTACATTGTTGATTCCTATTGCTATCTATGCCAATTGATTATGAATTGTGGAGGATTGATCCATGGTGATCATGGCTTGGAGAATTGGTAAGTTGACCTAACTTCTTGTCTTTAGTATGAGAATTGATGTTGTACGGTTTGATCCACTTATGGTGGAGGTGTTCACTTATTGTCTATCTATGCATGTTGAGATCATGGCCTTGAAGGCAATAGATGTGAAGTGAATTTATGATTATGATGCATATGTTTATGAAGTTATGCTATGAAGGTTATGTAAGAAATCCACAATGCTTGCAAGATGTTTAAAGTATGTTGATGATGAGGAGTATAATGTGAATGATAATGTTAGGGATAAGGTGTGGTCTACATGATTGATTATGTTAAGTACTATTGTGGAATGACCCCTACCTATATGACCCCTATACGGATGTGTGATCATATACATGTTAGGAGTACCTATTCAAATGTTGAATGTGTCCTTGTCTCCTATGATGAAGTGGGTGTGTGGTCTAGAATCCCTAAAGGCTTTATATGTGAATAGCTTATGATTTGAGGACATTGTGAATGTGTTGAGATCCCTTGAAGGGAAGTGCACTCAATAT
>JAJOOS010012049.1:0-11516 GCA_029582725.1 Solanum chiquidenum
GGAAAAGACCAAAAGACCCCTGACTTAATTGCTGTCGGAGTGACCGACGGACTGGACCTACGGACCGTCAATCAATCGACGGTCCGTCGATTGGAGTCATCGATCGAGTCTGCCCGACAGGGCTTCACTAAAACGAGCATAACCTTTTACTCGGAGGTCGGATTTTAGCAAACTTGGTGGCGTTGGAAAGAGGATTCAATTATCTATCATATCATTGGTCATGGGACACATAATTCCTTTTGTGCTAAAAGTTATGACCATCTGAAGTTGACCCATCAACAATTTTCAGCTAACTGGTTGTTGACCCTTACCTACGGTCTGACCTACGAACCGTGGATCTAATGACGGTCTGTGCTGGTTGACCGTAGTTCATGTCAGAGGCTGGGTAAAGGAGGTCTTGATTCACGGGCACAGACCACGGACCGTGGTTTGATCTACGGACCATGGGTCTGTCCGTGGGTCGAGACTTAGCCGATTTTTCTGAGCTGGTTTGGGGAGGGGTTGCAGTGGTGAACCACGGACCACCAGCACGGACCGTGGTCTGACCTACGGTCCATGGATGGTGACCGTAAGTTGAACTTGCAACTTCTTAAAATCTGCATTTTTGGTCTATTTCAGATACGAGGTGTTACACTTAACATAACAAATTTTCATATTTTTCATTCTTTCCTAAAATGACTATTCCCAATTCTAACTCTTTATAGTTTTCATCAATTAGTGAGATGTTACAATATCTCCCCCCTGGGAACATTCATCCTCGAATGACATAAATCCTACTAGGCTAAGGGTATAATATCTAACATTCAGCTCAAACATCCAACAAGCAATACAAATACAACATGCTAACTTATAATTTAAAGAGTACTAAGAAGAGAATTAGTACATTGATTTGGAATTTCCCCGGTCTCAAAGAGATGTGGATATCTCTTATTCATATCCTCCTCAACTCCCCAAGTAGCTTGCTCAACAAATTGGTTCCTCCAAAGAACTTTGACTGATGCTACCTCCTTAGTCCTCAACTTGCGAACTTGGCGATCTAGAATCTGAACCGGAATCTCCTCATAAGATAAGCTATCCTTGATCCCAATATCTTCAGTTGGTATGATCAATGAAGGATCTCCCATGCACTTCTTCAACATGGAAATGTGAAATACAGAATGAACCACTGCTAACTCTTGTGGTAGCTCTAACTCATAAGCTACATTGTCAATCCTCTTGGATATTCTGTAAAGGCCAATATACCGGGGACTAAGATGCCCTTCTTACCAAATCTCATAACACCCTTCATGGATGATACTTTTAAATATACCCAATCATCTACTTCAAACTCTAACTCCCTTCTCCTAACATCAGTGTAGGATTTCTGACGACTCTGTGTTGTTTTCAACCTCTCTTGAATTACTTTCACCTTCTCCATAGCTTGATGAACTAAATCTGGTCCTATCAACCCAGCTTCACCAACTTCAAACCATCTAATAGGAGATCTGCACCTTCTCCCATAAAGAGCTTCATAAGAAGCCATTTGGATGCAAGAGTGGTAACTATTGTTGTAAGCAAATTCAATAAGAGGTAGGTGATCATCCCAATTACCTTTGAAATCAATTACACAAGCCCTTAACATATCCTCTAATGTCTGGAAACAAGCATAAAAAGGGACATTTCATTTGAAATCATGCTATATGCCATTTTTTAACATCATATTTGAAATAGTTGGAGAATGCAACCAATAAGGCAACTCACATACATTACATTATCACGTGAGAGATATCATTATAATAACAAGCTTAGTCTCCTCATAAGATAAGCTATCCTTGATCCCAATATCTTCAGTTGGTATGATCAATGAAGGATCTCCCATGCACTTCTTCAACATGGAAATGTGAAATACAGAATGAACCACTGCTAACTCTTGTGGTAGCTCTAACTCATAAGCTACATTGACAATCCTCTTGGATATTCTGTAAAGGCCAATATACCGGGGACTAAGATGTCTTTCTTACCAAATCTCATAACACCCTTCATGGATGATACTTTTAAATATACCCAATCATCTACTTCAAACTCTAACTCCCTTCTCCTAACATCAGTGTAGGATTTCTGACGACTCTGTGTTGTTTTCAACCTCTCTTGAATTACTTTCACCTTCTCCATAGCTTGATGAACTAAATCTGGTCCTATCAACCCAGCTTCACCAACTTCAAACCATCTAATAGGAGATCTGCACCTTCTCCCATAAAGAGCTTCATAAGAAGCCATTTGGATGCAAGAGTGGTAACTATTGTTGTAAGCAAATTCAATAAGAGGTAGGTGATCATCCCAATCAACTTTGAAATCAATCACACAAGCCCTCAACATATCCTCTAATGTCTGGAAACAAGCATAAAAAGGGACATTTCATTTGAAATCATGCTATATGCCATTTTTGAACATCATCTTTGAAATAGTTGGAGAATGCAACCAATAAGGCAACTCACATACATTACATTATCACATGAGAGATATCATTATAATAACAAGCTTAGTCGCCAACATCAACACAATACATATCCCAATATTTATAATACATAGCCTCCAATCATAACACAATGCAAAGTCAAATACCAAGATCATCTCATCATTAAGTAATCATCACATAAGCAACCCCTAAGAAACACGTGTGCAATGTATGGTTGGCATCCCATAATACCAACCCTACTAAGTACTCCTTTGAAACTACTTTAGTTAAGCATTTCATATTTAGACCTCATCCTAAGCAATAGCCTCAAATAAGGAAATAGTCATGTACATTACTTGCATTATAAGGAAAGTCATTCATAACAACTATCTATTCAATATACATGCATGCATTCAAATCTCATCATAATATAAAGGAACCATCCCATGACATCCTACTAAGTCTACTTGTGCAATCTAAAAGTGAAGTCCCATAACCCCACTCCTACTAAGTAAAACTCATTAAGAAGTCATAGTATAGTTCATGTCTCATTCATTATCTTTATTATATAGGGAAAGTAGCCATAACTGACATAGACCATGTGAGCTACATGGAATCTGGTGTCGCATAACCCCACACCGAAAGAAGGTGTCCTACTTGCCTAAGGTAGACTAAACGTGTTAGCTTCTAGGTGGATCCACTGGCTAAGTCCTATGTTGACACATAGTTATGGGATAGGGAGATTGCTTCTAGAAACCCTACAACTTGCATTGGCGGAGGAGCTTCCATCTCTTGAGTTTACTTTAGATGACCCAACCTATTGCATTTACGGAAGGGACATTACCTCATTTTCCATATCCACTCGGTACTAAGCATTGTTTCCCAAATTAGACATCATTAGTCTTGAATTGTATTCACATGTGTGAAGGTGTGGTCTACCCTTCATTCAATACAATTCATTAAATAGCTCATAGATTCAATTAGGTGAGAATTGGACTTTCAACCTTAGAATCATCATTAGTATGTGAGAATAACTTTCAGACCAAGATCATGTGTTCTCATGAGAATGGACTTTCAATCAACACAATAGGATCATCATGGTCATGTACATTTCATGCATAATAATGTGTAAAGGTGCATATGAGAACTATACTTTCAATTAACACCATTGATACATCATGATTATGTTTATGCATGGAGGCTGTGTTTGTGTAATTTTCCTTGTAATGACACAACAACAATATTATCATCATCCTAGACAATTCATACAATATCAAGTGTAAGGAAAAGGGAAGAATGGCCTTTACACAATACCACAATATACACAATAGTCATAGGACCTTCACTTTCTAAGTAAATCATAAGTTCACACACAATCTTGTCAATATGTACAAACCTTTATAATATGCCCTTCAAGGGCTATGGACCAACTCTGTAACACCCCGTATCCGAAACAGACCAAAAATGCAGACTTTGAGAAGTTGCAGGTACAACCCACGGTTGCCATCCACGGACCGTAGGTTATACCAAGGCCCGTGCTGGTGGTCCGTGGTTCACCACTGCAACCCCTCTCCAAACCCAGCTTAGAAAATTGGGCAAGTCTAGACCCACGGACAGACCTATGGTCCATAGGTTAGACCACGGTCTGTGGATCAAGACTCATTTACCCCACCTCTGACACAAACTACGGTCGACCAGCATGGACCATCGTTCGATCCACGGTCCGTAGGTCTGACCGTAGATGAGGGTCAGTAACCAGTTAGATGAAAGTTGTTGATTGGGTCAACTTCAAATGGTCATAACTCTTAGCACAAAAGGAATTATGTGTCCCATGACCTATGGTGTGATATATAATTGAATCATCTTTCCAACTCTACTGACTTTGCTAAAATCCGACCTCCGAGTAAAAAGTTATGCTCGTTTTAGTGAAGCCCTGTCGGGCAGACTTGACCAACGACTCCAATCTACAGACCGTAGATTGACCTACGGCCCGTAGGTCCCGTCAGTCGATCACTTCGACAGCAGTTAAGTCAGGGGTTTTTTGGTCTTTTCCTATTTCGTTTAACCCCTAAGCTATGTCGTTTAGACCCTAAATTATGAGATTTTAGTCTGTTTAAGCCTAGAAACATAACCAGAACTTACCTAAGTCAAATCATTAATCAAACTTAGAAAAATTAGAACGTTAAGAGGAGAAAAAAGTCAAGAACCCTAGTTCAAGAACGCAACAAGTTTTGTTCAGTTACAGCCCATAAATCAAAGGATTTCTCCGTGGAATTCGTCACCATGTATGTGGTATTTCACTAGTGGGTTCCTTTCACCCATTAGGTCCCTAGTTTTCAGTAAGTTTCTTGATTCCCTTATTATGACTAGACCTAGGGTTTCTTGAATGTTAGAATTATTGGGTTCTTAGATGTTAGAATGATCCAAATCAGATTAGTATGCTAATATTCAGTTAATTGCATGAATTCCAGAACCCTAGCTATGTATTTATTTAGTTCTTGAATTACACATATTAGGTCAGATATTTCAGTTATTCAATTATACATGCCTCGGTTATTAATGCATCAATATCAGTTTAATTGTTGCATTCTCAGTTTGCATGTTAAGTTCGAGCTATCCAGTAATTTAGAGAAATTGAGTCATAATGTGTTAATTACTTAATCCATTTGGAGTAGCATAATACCGAGTTGGACTAGGGTTCAGCGTACCCAAATAGTCCCAGAACTACTAGCCACGTACGTTGTAAGTCCCCTGTGTGGGCATCATTTCAATGATCACGCCAGCATGCCTCTATACCTCTGGCACGGTATATTGGGTCCTCTCGATGGGGCGTATACATTGGACTCCACATTTAGCTCATGTGGTTTTATTATCGGTTATTAGTAGATCCCACAGTTCAGTCAGATTCTATTGCATTGACCATTTATCAGTATATCCAGTATTCAGTTTCAGCATGTTATAAATTGGTCACTGCATTCAGTTATCTCATCATTTAGTAACTATATCATGTTCAGATTATATCATTCATTATTTGCTTTGTTCAGTTATATGTTATTTTAGTTGTACTATATCCTACATGATCAGTACCCTTCAAGTACTGACACATACGTGCGCTACATCTTCTCGTGATGTAGGTTCAGGTTCTCAGCATCCAGATCACGTTTAGATCGGTTCCCTATCTCCAAGTCAATAGAATCAGTGGTGAGTCCTCATTCTCCGAGCACGATAGTCATGAGTTTCTTTTTAGTATTTTTAGGCCTTTAGTTTCAGTTTTACTAGACTTAGCTGGGGCCTGTCCCAACATTTCTAGTCAGTTAGAGGCTATTTTCAGACATAGTTAGATTCATCTTAGTATTGAGTTAATATCTTCTTTGTATTAAACTCATCAGTTATAAATTTATCTAAGTTATAGTATATGGGTATTCCCCATCTTTTCATTTTAATTATGATTTAGCTTCCGCATCAGTTTATTATCTTTAGTATGCTCATGATCATGCCAGCAGGGTTAGCTTGGGATCACTTGTGGTCTTAGTTCCCGTGTCCGCATCTCGGGGGTAGTCTCAGGGCATGATAAACTTGGTATCAGAGCACTAGGTTTAAGAGCCCTCGGATGTCTGAAAAGACGCACTAAGTAAAGTCCTTTTCATGGGTATGAAGTGCATCACATCTAATGAGAAGGAGGCTATAAAGTGTTTTAGGAAAACTTCACTTTCTTGATATTCTTATTGCGTGTAAGGTATGATCTAATTCTATTCTAACTCAATGTTTTACGTTTCAGTGCATTCATGCCTCCTCGTAGAGCTAACGCAAGGAATGTGAACGCCAGGAATGCAAACGCAGCTCCTCCAGTCCTTGATCAAGAAGTGTCGAATGCAGTGTTCAGGAACGCCATTCAAATGTTGGCTCAGAGTGTGGCCAACCAGAACAATCAGCGGGCTCCAATTCTGGTAAATGCCAATGTTGGGTCAGCAACAGCCAGGGTTCGAGACTTTGTTATGATGAATCTGCCAGAGTTCTTAGGATCGTAAGTTGGAGAAGATCCCCAAAACTTCATTGATGAGGTCAAGAAGATCTTTGAAGTGATGCAAGTAACTAGGAATGATTGGATTGAGTTAGCATCTTACCAACTTAAGGATGTGGCTCATATTTGGTATACTAGTGGAAGGAGAACAGGGGTACAAATGCAGCTGCTATTACTTGGGATTGTTTCAGCGAAACCTTTCTGGACAGGTTTTTCCCCATGGAGTTGAGAGATGCAAGGGCCCAGTAATTTCTGAACTTAAGGATGGGTAACATGACGGTCCAAGAGTGTGGGCTCAAGTTTAACCAACTCTCCAGGTATGCTCCTTACATGGTTGCTGACTCCAGGGCTCAGATGAATAAGTTTCTTTATGGTGTGTCAGACTTAGTGAAAATAGAGTGCAGGAATGCAGAGTGCAGGTATTCTCCTCACATGGTTGCTGACTCCAAGGATCAGATGAATAAGTTTGTTTATGGGGTGTCAGACTTGGTGAAAATAGAGTGTAGGAATGCTATGTTGTTGGGAGACATGAACATCTCTAGGCTCATGACTCATGCTCAGCAGGTTGAGGGTGATAAGCTTAGGGAACAAGCTAAGGAGACTAAGAAAGCAAGAATAGGTAACTATGAGTATTCCCAAGAGAAATAGGGTGGTAGAGTTCTCTTGATCTTGCCGACTAGTGATAGCATAAAGACGGTTTCCTCCTCCACCTGCCCCTGAAGTAGCTCCTCTAGATGAAGCTCTGTCTGGTGGAGCAACTGAAGAAGACTGGGCTCTAAGGCCCTCATTACCATTACCCTGCCTGTTCTTGGGACACTCTCTCATAAAATGACCGTTCTGACCGCACTTAAAGCAACCAGTAGAGCCATCACGACACATCTCTGAGTGGTTCCTACTATACCTAGCACATGCGGGAGGCTTACTACCCTCTTGTGCCATACTATCTTGAGAATGGGCAGGCCTAGCTCTGAAATTCTGTTAATTTTGACTACTTTACTCACCTTCAATCTTTGGTGCAGGTGCACTAGCAGATGATGAAGCAGGTTCCTTTTGTTTCTGTTGGAAGGAAGACCCGTTGGCATTACTCTTCTGCTGCCCAGACTCATTGCCTGATGCCTTCGCCCTCTTATTCTTAAACTCTTCGCTATCCCTCAGCTTGTCCTCCTCAACTTGTTGCACCTAGATCATCAGCCATGCTATGTCCATGTCACCTATTAGCATGGCTGCCTTACCTTCCTTACTTGACAGATGAGACATCACAGCAACAAACAAATTCATCCTACTCCTCATATCCGTAA
Organism: Solanum chiquidenum; assembly: GCA_029582725.1. Classification (NCBI taxonomy): domain Eukaryota; kingdom Viridiplantae; phylum Streptophyta; class Magnoliopsida; order Solanales; family Solanaceae; genus Solanum; species Solanum chiquidenum. The sequence continues at coordinate 7,754 of JAJOOS010012049.1, forward strand.
CCATCTCTGGAGCATAACAGGAAAGTTGGATAAAACTTCAGACTGTACTCTTGAACGCTCAAAGAATCCTGTTTATGGGTGAGGAATTCTCTTACCTTTGCTTCTCTTAGCTCACGGGGAAAGAAATGCCCCATGAAGGCATTCTCAAACATAGCCCAACTCACAATTGGTTATGCGCAAGCACGAGTTAAAAAGAAAGTTTATAGAGATCAACTCTATCGCACGAAATGAGTAACAAAAAAGTGAGAGCATTCCTAAATGTTGTAGCCTCTTAATTATAGATGTGGTGCGCTTCACGCCGATAACTAGGACTCTACAGACATGGCTTCATAGACTCCCTAGGACTCTTGAACTTTATGCTCTGATACAGGTTTGTGACGCCTCGAGCATATGCCCTGGGTGGGACTAGAACTCGAGAACCATTGATGGCCCCAAGCGAACCCTTGGCCTGAGTTACTTACTTAGCGGAAGACTTAAACATAAGAAGTATAACTCATGCAATAACTTAAGAGATAATAACTTAGCCAAAATGGCAACTCACGTCTTAAACGTATACAACTGAAATAAATAAGACTAAAGAACTATAACTAGATGTCTATGAAGCCTCTAAAAAAATGAGGGATGCCGGGACAAGACCCCTGATCATCCTAACAACTGAAATACTAGAAAGCAAAGTAAAAGAAGTCCTACGAAATGCAAGGAGGCTCACCAACTAACTCTGAGTAGTCAACTAGATCAACGGGGCCCTGGATACTGATCCAGATTACCTGTGTCTGCATCATAAAACGATGCAGGTCAAATGAAATCAGTACATTGAATGTACGAATATGCGAGGGGAAAACTAAAAATAAGATAAGCTTGAAAGGAATCTGAAAGAAACACTTACCTTGGCTTTACTAAAGTCATGAATAACTTAACTCAATATAAAGTAATAAAATACATGCAATATATGGAAAGCTTGTAAAACTGAGGAAAACAACTTAGTTCATTAAAGAAAATGCAATAACAAACTCAACTTTACTCATATAATAAAGTAATATAGTTTTCGTGGGAGTTTCTCTAACCGACAACCACCATTATGAGCCAAAGTGGTGATACAGCGTCTTGCCCACGCTGCCAGAACTGTCATATACTTTGCCGTCATATAGGACATCTTAACTAAGTGGATCCACTAGTTTATGCTAAAAGCACTTAAGGAATCATCTAAAATGTATGATCCTTTACCACCCATGATGGCTACATGGTTTATGGAGACATGAGTTATCTGAACTCAAACTCGTCCCCATATCGGTGCTCAATACTACTCCCAAAATACTCAACTCATATGTTTAAAAACATAACTGGTTTCTTTAGTTTGAGTTAATTACTCAAAACTTAGCTTAAAAGCTCTCTTGGAATCGATGTTCCCTTTCTTGCTCAAATATGAAAACAGTTACTATTTAACTGAAAACTAGCTCAAAGGCTCTTTTGGAAATCAAGGTTTCCTTTCTTCTTTAAATGTTAAAATATTTACTCTTTAACTAAAAACTAGCTCAAAGACTCTTTTGGAAATCATGGTTTCCTTTCTTCTTTAAATGTGAAAACATTTACTCTTTAACTGAAAACTAGCTCAAAGGTTCTTTTGGAAATCAAGGTTTTCTTTCTTCTTTAAATGCGAAAACATTTTACTCTTTGGGAATACATAGTCCCGATATACTCTTTTGAAGAAATGAACTTCAAACTTTACTATTTATGAAACTGAAACTCAAGTGTTAAAACAAAGTTAAAACATTTGTAAAAGACTTTAGGAAAACTCTATGAACTTCTCTTGACTTGACTCATAACTGATCCTTGAATTGAATTATGGATTCAAGGATTGTGATTTGTGATAGGAAAGATCTCACGATGCTTAGGAGTGTTTTTAGGTAGTTAAACATGAGAAAAGATCAAGAAATCACTATCTGGAAACAATTTCGCGACGCTGATATGCATTTAAATATTTGGTTGCGAAATAAACTTTGAGGCAGAACGGTCCATGACCACTCTGCGACGTGGAGAAAAATTGTCTATTCTGAGGAACAGGTCCGCGTCGCGGACCTAGTACCCAGATTTACCCGACTTGTTCCTTCTTCATTTTTTAACCCCAATTCCCCTAAACTCGGTTCTTTTTCTCAAATTCCCTTTAGATTCAGTTACCCAATATGTATACAAAAGAATCTAACTCAAACAACTCAAGGAAACAACATTTTAACCTCAAGGAACTCCTCTATCTCAACCTAACTCAAGAACGCAGGCCAATTTCAAGAACACCATCCAAGATTCATCAACTTTCTAGAACGAACTTTACTGAAATAAACATGTTTGGCGCCTGGGTGAACGAACCCAATGCTATGAAAGACTCACATACCTCGAAGGGATCACCCCTTGACGAAATCCACAATCTTAGCTTCGAGAATTGACGATTCTTGCTTCTTCTTCTATTTTCTCCTCTTATTTTCTCTTCTCTAAAACCCAAACTCAATTTTTCAAAAGCGTAAACTAACCAAGTTCTGTTTAGACCCCTAAGTAATTACCAGAAATGAATTAATTTAATTGGGTATGGTAAAGATCAAAAATACCCTTCCAAAATCCAGTTTAGACTTTCATTATTTGAACAACCCAACTTCAAATGGGCATATCTCACTCATACGAACTGGGAATCGTGCAAAATTGGTGGCGTTGGAAATATTATTCCAAGATATTTCCTACGATATCTGAAAATACACCAAACTCATCCTGAGCTAGGAGTTATGGTCATTTGAAATTGACCAAAAACCCAAACTTAACATAACTTAACAAATTTCAAAAAATTTCATTCTTTCCTAAACTGACTATTCCCAATTCTTACTCTTTCTAGTTCTATCAATTAGCGAGATGTTACAGGCTTAATTTCTAAGATGGTGGTGACGGTTGTGAATGTTTCTAAGAGGAGGGGAAGGCTAGTTTTGGAAATAAATAAATTAAAAGAAAATCTTGGTATGTGGTGGCACAACGAAAGCAGGCCTAGGGTTCTCTTTATATATATAAATATATATATACTAATAAAATTACACGCGCCTCACGCGAGAATTTAAAATTATGGAATTTATAAAATAATACTTAAAATCTATCAATCATTAAAACTAAAACACTATATTATCTTACATACAAGATTACGTAGTAACGAACAATAATAATGTAAAGGTCTTATCATTTAACCTTCAATCAATCATCTTTAATTTGATTTTATAATTTATCATTTTGCTTCCCGAAAGTGTTACTATTTGATATTTTTCGGGAACCATATGTACATCAACCTGATATATTAAATTTTCTAATAAATAAATTATTGTTGGCGAAGGGATAAATAAATTTTGAAGGGCTGAAAAAAGTGAACAAATATTCTAATTCTGACGTGTAGAAAGTTGAGCCCTACCTTTTGCTTTACATATATCATTTTAAAGTTCAACATTTAAATATATCATAAGTAATTATTGAAATGGAAAATTAAAGGAAAAATGTATCATATTGGACAACAATTCAACTTATAAATGCATAAGTACCCCCCCAACCTAAGGTGTTATAATCCCCCCGCCCCCAGACTTATTTTATAAATAATTTTCTACCCCTTTTCGGCCTACATGGCACTATCTTCTGGGTCCAGCACGTGTTGATTATTTTTTCAAGCTATCTGGTTGATAGTGCCACGCAGGCAAAAAAGGGGTAGAAAATTATTTATAAAATAAATTCGGGGGGGGGGGGGGGG